>JAQIYI010000814.1:0-15250 GCA_034700265.1 Polyzonium germanicum | reverse complement strand
TAAACCATTGTTTATTAAAATTATTAAATTAAACCATTGTTTATTAAATTAAACTATTGTTTATTAAAGACTTAATATTTTTCATTATTACACATGAAACATATCGCTATTGTTTTATATTATTAAATTGTATTAGATCTAGGCCAATTCTTTGTAATTAATATTTATCGTAAAATAGTAATATTTTACACATTAATAGTCCCGGTTAGCATAAAATATTGGTTACAAACAATGTTTTAAGATACGAAAAATGAATTCCAATATATTTTTGGTTTTTTTAGATAAATTCTAGCGAAAAAGCGCCGAGAAACCTTTCATCAGTCTTCTGAGCTTGTTTTAGCCTTCTTTAAAGTAGACGTCTGAGGCTCGCGGGCCGGAGGTTGCTCATTCATGGCGCTTTATGCTTTTTCGATAAAATGCACGCGAGTGCAAAGCAGCTGATTATTTTCATTACTATAAGTAAGGCTGTGTAGTTTATGATATGGAGGCCATAATGAGTCGCATAATTCGCATTTTATTACTCCGGGACGAGCTAGACAGACGCGACAGTAAATAATTTCCAATGTGACGTTCTCAATAGGCCCATGGGGATTATAAATGGCGCGATTAATTAATAATCAGGGTTTAGCTTTAGACCTAGCTAGGCTACCGAACGGGTGCTTGCGATTTCCGGTTAGGCCTGCCGCATAGCTGCGTGCCTGCATGCGGCTAAAACATTTGACGAACCCCGGAATCATGATATGAGCGGTACGTCGACGACTAACGGTTTATCGATTGGCGCTTGACGCGTTTTTTGCGTGTGCATAAAGGGGTTCGACGTCGTTGAAGTGGTCCTTTTGGCGCGGGCAATTAAAATAGTGGGAAAAATCAAACGACGATCTTATTTGGCACGCATTATTTAAAGTGGTCTGCCAGTTTCAAAAGCTAAAGCATCAAAAATAGCGTAATAGGTAAATACTCGAAGGTAAATGGTAAAATACTTTTTTGAATGGATGTTCGTCTCGGTATTTTCATTTTATACGCTGAATCAAACGTGCTTTCAACTTCTCTCACGGGAGGCGCCATTTTGAATATAAGCTAGGTTTTATTCCATTAAGGTCTACTATAGAAGGCGCACGACGTGTGTCACGTGAGACGCCAGAGAGTGGCACGTGGGATGCTAGAGTGTCACGTGGCGCAAATCTCCATGTAGCACATATCGTTTATAGGAAGTGAGGGTTACCCAATATTATTTCAAATAAATGCTAAAAATAGGCATTTTTATTGCAAAAAAAATCTAAAAGTACAAAAAATATTATCTTACAAAATTAAGTGATTTAAAAAGCTAAAACTAAAAAAATTCAAACTTCTTGTTGGTTCCCCTTTAAATTTATAACCAATCAAGAGCCTATTCGGACACACTGTCTACTTTATTGATCTCACCAAGAAAGAACAAAAAGTGGCGACATCTAGTGATTTTGTTTCCAAATAGCTCAAGGAACGCTTGTTATTTTCAAGTATTGCTCGACTTTGAAAGTCACGTACCTTAGTAATAAAAAAATGATGAAATTAAGGGCCGTGCGCAAATAAGTGCAACATACGCGCAACATGCAACACGTTTATCACGAAACGTCATGATCGCACCATGTGACTCTCATGTTAAGTCTGATAGATTTGTTGGATGTTGATAATGATAGGATTTCGGGGTCAACAGGTCCTGTGGACCCAATTGCAGACCCGCTATTCCCTAGCAGTACCAAGGGAGAGGACAAACACCCAAGGGATACAGAAAGGAATCGAGCCCCTAACCCACAGTGGTCAGGAGTAGAAGAACCCACTGAGCCACAGGAGCTCCCTATGTTGCGCGTATGTCGCGTGTGATCTCGAGGGCAAGCCCCCGCATACAAATGAGTTGGAAAATGCAGGAATTCTCATATACAGTGTATGTCATTCATGCAAAAGCATTTCATTTTAGCGCGCGGAAATTATGATGGACAAAACATGGATGAATGAATGGCCGCGTGGAACACAAATAAAATCCTGCTGGAATTTCCGTCGTGTGCTATGGCGCCGATCTGCCTTGGAATGCTCATTTTTGAAAGGCCTTCAGAGCACGCAGTTTAATGAAATTGCTCCCACAAGTGCCCTTACTTTGCGTAGGCCCACTTTCAGTGCGGACGCACGTCATAACGTACGGCGCACTTTGCGACTCATAAAGTGTCGCTGGCGCAAAACGCGGGAGAATGACACGGAATTAATGGCTCGGCATTTCGCTTCCCAAGGAAGCTATTATTAAAAATCGCAGTGTGCGTCGCTTAATATGGCGAAAGGCCGTTGCTGCTAGTGCACTACTGCATGCTGTAATTCATTCACGTTTGACTGCATTTGACACTTTAGCGCCGTAAAAAACAAGCGGAAAATACAACATCGAAACACCACAGAAGCACACTGAAACGCATCTTGACTGGGCGATTTCCAAACGCCACTCGGCCAACCGTTATGAAATATGAATATATTAATTGAAATTCAGTTTTTTTACTTATTAAAGTGGGCCCATCCACACATTGGCACAAGGTCAACACCGCGCACAGGCCTACATTATTGAATGATTAAATTGCAAATGATGCCGACGAATTATTTTGCACACCTAATTATGGCCTTAACTTAATAGTTAAAATATCTAATTGTTAGTGCTAGCGTACATCAATCTTATTTATTAATTTATTTATGTTTGTTTCCTCCTAAGCCCTGTATTTATTTTCCTCGTGTACTTTGCCATCAAGATTGCGTAAATCCAGATTTACTAAGTAGCATCACTTTCATTGTAGGTCTAGTATTAAGCTGTTTTTAATGTTTTCACTTTTAAGTTCACTATGTCTAAGGCTAGAATCACTAATGACTTTGAGAGCTGCAGTGTCGACTTGAAAAAATCCCAGACAGGCTGAGAATACGTCGACATGGCCCTAAAAAGGCTGAATGCAGGCGACGTACTGAGTTCTATTGAATTGAATTGAACGGAAGAATGACGTATTCCCAGCCTATCTTGGGATTTTTTCAAGTCGAGACTACAGCTCTCAAAGTAATTAGTGACTTCAGCATAAAAGTCATTACTAATTAGTCTAGTCATGTCTAATGCTGGTATCACAGTACTGACGGGCTCAAGCAATTGCTCAAGCCATGTCGCATTGAGCTAGCTGACTGAGCATGGTGCGTAAATGCAGTAGACCCCCTTGCATGCAAATCAATTCGTTGCCTGGGTAGAACTTCATAGCCCCTCATGCAACGGCAATCACTGCTAGCATGTATTTTTCTACATCTAAATTTATCTATCTAACACTGATAAACAGGGATTTAACTCAGGCCAGCGTCAGAACATCAGAATTATCTGGGTTCGTACTGTCTGCGGTAGACAGGCTCACAGACTAGTTAATAATTAAATTGAAATTAAAAGCGCATCCTGGTAGTTAATTATAATTAATTAAATTCAAACAATTAATTCACCATAAATTGTGATTCAAGCATGAAGCCTTGCAGTTCAATCGCCTGCTACGTGGCACTGCTGGTGAGCACGTTGTCCATCGATTTCGTTGCGACCAAATCGTCGTCTTCCATTATTCGCGATGGCCGCCTGTTGCCTTTGGAGCGCCAGAGAAAGTCCGTGCAGCGCGACCTGGACCTCATTCTGCCGGCCACCAGGCCCAGTTCGGTGTTCCGCGAGCGGCAGCGGCAGCTGAACAAACAACGCGGCGGCGCCTTTGGCGAAGAATCAGACGACGTGAACGGCGTGGAACTGCCGACAGACTTTGACTCCAAATCGATATTCTCCGAGAGACGTCGACATCAGAATCTGATGAAGAACGACGTCACCAGCAACAACAATCGTCGTCACAGACTGCGCGCCGCCATCGACGCCCGCAAGCGGATGTCCTCGGTGAAGCGAAAGCAGAAGAAGGACCACGACGACAACGACGACGAGGAGGAGGACGACTTCGAAGTGGACAAACGTCGAGGCAGGCCTGCAGGCCTAAGGGCTCTGCCTGGCCATCACGGCAACTGGGACCCACGTTTTCCAGCATTTGACCTTCCGGACAAGCGAAGAAGGCCCAATTCGGACATTGAAGCGCCGGGAAGAGGTTCGTACAAAGTATGTCGGTCATTGGCGCGTGATGGTCATGCGACCATTAGTCCGGATAAATATGCGAGTTCATGCTCTGTTTGCTCACCATTTGAACTTGAAATAGCCCATACATAATGCGTTATTGTATAATATGTAGATTGGGCAGATGAGGGTGATGGTGAGCGCCCAGAACCTGCGGAAGTGGAGTCCGTCGAGTCGCTTCTGAGACGTCTGGCCTGGAGCGGCATGCGGAAGCGTCTGATGCTGCTGAACGACAGCAGGACCGGCGACTCGTACTTGGATCGGAACGAGCGAAAACGCAGCAGCAGTGGCGCTAACAAGCGAATCGGACCCGATGAATCGCCGGCCGTCGCCCAGGACGAATTGGAGGACATCATGACTGACGACAACAAGAGCATCAACTGCACCAGCGCTGACGAGAAGAAACGAAGCTTCAACCCTGGTGAGTGATACTCTCATCTAAAAGCATGGCGAAAAATAACCAGCTTTGTATATCTGGCTCTGCATATCTTAGCTTGCAATAAATAGGCCTACCTTAAATTTGTAATCTTACATTTTATTACGCTGATAAAATAAAACACGTGCCTTAAGTAAATAAAATTAAATAAAACTACCGTAAAATAAAAGAAATAAAATAAAATAAAATAAAACTAAAATCAAATCATCAAACTAAAATAAAATCAAACTAAAATAAAAGAAATAAAATAAAATAAAGCTAAAATAAAATAAACAAAATAAAATAAAGTAAAACTAAAATAAAATAAAACTAAAATAAAAGAAATAAAAAGCGCATCCTAGTTCAACAAATTCATGTTTTAGTTTTATACCGTCAACGATACACAACGTGAAAAAGATCAAACGAAATACGTGAAGACGAATACTTCTGATCTTCCTTCTCTCGGTGGGTTTTCGCAGGCAGAACAGCGGCCAAGGTGCGCTTGACGTCCAAAGGGAATCAGTGGCTGCTGCCTCAGTCCTCGGACTCTGGACGTAGCAAGAAGATCAAATGGGACGACTACTTGGGCGTCGACAAACGCAGCCTCGACACAAAGTCCCGTGATGATAATGACGATGATGATGATGGACAACACGTCACGGATCGAACGACGACGACCGAAGCGGACGGCCTGAAGGACTTCCTAGTGAAATGGTACTTCGACAAGATGCTGTCGCGAGAAAGGCAGATGATGCGGGCCGAGGACAACGGTGAAGGTCGACGTCCAGCATCTGCGGATGAGGACGACTTGGAGAACATCGTCATGAACGATTGGACGAAACGCGGCGAGAACGACGAGGACGACGATGACGAAGCTGATGGTCCCTTGAAGACGGTCGACGACCGCTTGCGCAGAATCGAAGACGTCGTGCTGCTCAAGGCCAACAATCTGCTGGAAGGACGTGGCGGGGACTCGGCGCCGCCA
This sequence comes from Polyzonium germanicum, assembly GCA_034700265.1. Classification (NCBI taxonomy): domain Eukaryota; kingdom Metazoa; phylum Arthropoda; class Diplopoda; order Polyzoniida; family Polyzoniidae; genus Polyzonium; species Polyzonium germanicum. The sequence goes on along the minus strand of JAQIYI010000814.1, from coordinate 9,712 downwards.
TCAACGCAAAGAGAGGAATACGTCCTAGAGCACCTCAAAGCGGCTTTCAGCCTGGAGAAGATGAGGAATGATCTCAAGGAATTCGAGACCTCCTTAGTCAAGCTGAAGATGTTCGACCAATTTCAAGATGGCGGTGGCGGTGACGACGATGACGGTGACGATGACGACAAAGACGAGCGCAAGAAGAAGCGGAAGAAGAATTACGCGGATTCTCGTCCATCGGACACCTGTGAGTGGCCATGCAGCGATTAGCTTTGACACTCGAGCTGGAATCACCGTCTCGACTTGAACAAATCGCAAGAAAGGCTGAGAATACGTCCTTTTTTCCATTCAGAGAGAGACTGGAGTAATGACATCATCAGAGCAGCTGTCTTGGGATTTTTTCAAGTTGAGACAGCTCTTAAGTCATTATAGTGATTCCAGCCGGGCCTTAGACTACAGGCTATTCACGTATTAATGTAAAATATTTTTTACGATGATTAATAGAATTCTGGAGGCCCGTGCCATCAGAAAAGCGAAAAGATTGAATTGACCTAACTTAGTAATTTTATATTTCGAGCAGACGACACCGTGACGCCCCAAGTGTGTCCCGTTTGGACTGACGCCGTCGTCTACTGCGACGATTTGGGACAAGCTCTGGGTGACGCCGGCCCAGCCCTCACCCGCTCTTGCGTCGAGCACATGATTTGTTACGCCTGCGTAAGGACAGATTTTCAAATTATGCTTCGTTCGAGCCGCAGCTTAAGTTAAGCTGCAGATGAAGGACTAAATAAGGTCAAAATTGCAGCTTAACTCTGCAGATTAACTCACACAGCTGATGATGTTAATCTTAGTTTATAAATTTTAAATTTACGCAACATGAAGGATGTAGTGAAACTGAAGCTGAAATGCGTTCCAGCTCGGGCTTCCATGCAATTCTCAGAAAACACAGACTTCAGTTTGATTCAAGTACAGTATGAGTAGTTGCTTAAAATCAACTTTAAAAAGTCAAATATAGTACGAGCTCCTAAATTATAAAAATTGGAATCTCGGGCTGAAAACACGAATCAGCTTTAGCTGACGTCATATCCGTTATTCGGAACTCGATCCCAAATGGTAATTTCTAAACTTTGTTTCATGTTGTCACTAACAGGAAGGGGGTTCGGCGTCGTCGTCGTGCGACCGACTCTACCTGAGCAGAGCGACGGACGTTTGCGACGACGATTTTCGCTGTCAAGCAATGGCCGGCGCCATGCGATCAGTCTTCCTCTCCGAGCACGACGAGTTTCGTCGCCGAAACCACGCCCACTGCGTGCGTGACCAATGCCTGGCGAAAATCATCCTCGGCTCTGTTCGTGCTCGTAAACGTGCGTAGAAATTACGTCGCAGCGTAAAAATTACCCATATCCCATTTTCTTCCCCCATGTAACCGCAAACTAATATCGTTAGTTAATAACGGGATGAAATTCGTTAAGCCCATAATTGTTTTTATTGACTGATTTATTTATTATTAATTACACTTCAGATATAATGTTTCAAATATTTACATCTAATAAGCCATTTAGTCAATATATTTAAGATTTAAAATTTTAATGATGTTTTTACATTACGCATGTTTAAATCGCACAACAGCAGCAGTCAAATCCCACGATTATATTCACCATGTTCAAATTCCCATATTGAAAATTCCCTAGAATTGTTCAAAATTCCCTAGAATTGTTCAAAATTCCCTAGAATTGTTCAAAATTCACCTAGAATTGTTCAAAATTCACCTAGAATAGTTCAAAATTTCCTAGAATTGTTCAAAATTCCCTAGAATTGTTCAAAATTCCATAAATTTGTTTAAAAGTCCCTAAATTTTATAAAATTTCCCTAGATTTTAAAAAAACTTTCATAGACTTATAAAAATTTCCTGGTTCGGAGGAAACTTTTCCGAAAAATAGGAAAGACTTGACTAAAAATTGAAAATTAAATATAAATTGAAAACAATATTTAGCTCAAGTTGGCAACACTGTCAATGAATGTGCGTATCGATGGCTTAATTTGGCTGCTGTCTCTAAACGATACACGCATGCGTATAATCGACTTGTACGCTATTCGCAACTCGCCTGTTTAATATATTCATGGCATTCCGTATAATTTTATGTTTTTTTCTAAGAAAGAAAAATAATTACTTGCAGTATATGTAGATGTGACTTATTTACAAGGAATGTAGAAGGCAATTAAGGACCAAATAATTAGAGGGCATTTAATTATAAGTACATGCTGCGCATACTCGCAGACCGAGTACACACTCGAGTGTGTATTAAGGCCTATTTACAGTGTGCAGCGCGTAGCCTCTCAAACCCACATTATAGCTGTGTTACATAAAACCTAACCGGTGTTGCAAAACTAGATAGGATGAAATAAATGTGTCGTTTGAACGCCCAAAATTTCTCGACTTTCGTCTCTTCTTCTTCTTAGAACACATGCAATTCGGGTTAAATGTTTTCTTAGCAGTTCTCTAATAGGCCTACCTGTAAATGCTAAACTCCATTCGGCTGAGTCATCGGGATGCATACATGCATGTATTTGAACAGCAAACAGGAAAATCAAGCATTCAAGTTTTGAGAATGCGACTTCGCCTCGCCTTAAACGTCTTGTCACCTGACGCGAATTTTAATTTCTCATAATTTATTCACACCCGCCATGTTTATATACTAGGCCTATTAGCATCTACAAAATAGTACAAGCGGGAGTAATCCCGAGTATACACCATGTAAACCGGAAATGAGCTTCGCCGTCTGCTATCCGCCATTAAAAGTGGACTTTCCCATTGAATCAACGTTGAGGAAGCGCCATGAAAGGGCGACCGGGAGGAAATTTAACATTGAGCGCCGCAGCGCTCCTAGTGGCGATAATGTGAAGCCTAAAGATATTACATGGTGTATACAACAAGTAAATCGGAAATGAGCGTCGTCTGCCATCCTCGATTAAAAATAAATGTTGCCATAGAATCATGCAGCATTGATATCAACCGCCATGAAACAGGGTGGCGATTTAACAGCTGTGAGCGCCGCAGCGCTCCTAGTGGCAAAAATGTGATAAGCAACAAACAGCAACAGAATTGCAGACATTTTGCGCAATTGTTTGAACGGCGCCAATGCGGTGGAAAAAGTAACTAATGGCGATCCACACTACAGTGCTATGATATACACCATGTAATATTTGTAGGCTTCACATTTTCGGCACTGGGAGCGCCCCGGGGCGCTCTATGTGAAATTGTGACGCACTTTCACTTTCATGGCGGCGGCTCAATGTTGATTCAATGGCGGTGTTCAGATGACGCTCATTTCCGGTTTATATGGTGTACTTGTATATGCGAAATTTTAAACAGCGTTGCATTTTAAAAAAGGTGTGCCAGATAATGGAACTTTTGCCGTCGCGTTCGCTCACATTAACGAAAATCGTTACTGCAGCGCCATCTGGAGGTAACATACCTGTGAGCCGGAAATGAGCGTAGTCTGTTCGTGGCAGCGAATTTGGAAGCTTGGCCTGGCGAATTTTCGCAATAAAAATATGGCCGCCAGCAATATACACGTGGAATACCTACATGTACCGATCGGCCGAATAGGAATTAGAAATTAATACGAAATTCACACGGTGTCGTTTTGATTTCCATTCGTTTGGCGCTCGACGATCTCAAGGTAAACAATTATGAATTTCATGAAGAAAATACTAAGCCTATTTATAGGCATAGAAAACAACCTTTGGGCTACAATTAGACGTTACGCAAGCGCAGGTGGAAATCTTTTGAACGTGAAAATAAGTCGAAATTGAAAGTTAAAATGTTACATCACACGTAGCATATATTTATCGATCGATCTATTCGGAGAGAGTCGTTGCGCGTGTCGAACGACCGACGGGAAGTGGAGCCGGAAGCGCTCCCTCAAAGGTCCTCGTTTGTTCTCGCGCGCGGTTTTGCGGTTTTTGACGTCTTCAGGCCTAGCACTTGTTCGGGGTTTTCTTTCTTCTGTCTTTCAATTCTAATTGAAAAAGTAATAATTCTCGATGAACCAGATGGCAAGGTCGACCCAGATGTTGAAGAAGATTCAGCTTGGCCTTTTTTTGTTTGTTTGACTTTTTAGAAAAATAAAAAACAAGGTTCTTTTTTCGAAATCTCGTTTCTGTTATAAATTTGTCACGAAGACTTCATAAACGGTAACGGTAAAGAGTTGAGCCATTATTATCGTAGGCCAGCAGAACCGGTCTTTCTTGAGTCTTCACTCGACTCATAGCTTGTCTGGAGCGAGGCGCTTAAAGGCGCGTCCACACAGGTAAAAGCAAAAACATGCACACGGCTTAACCAAATATTTGTTATCTTTGCATATTCCAGCTCGCATTGAATTTATTTAACTAGAATACATTTTAGGCCTACATATCTTAGCGCGTTTATAGTTCAAGCTAAAACATGTGAATTTCATGAGCTCAGTAAGGCAAATATCTCAGACTTGTCTCGAGTCAAGACAGCTCTAGCAACTTCCGGTTATGAAGGGAGACTGCAGGCAAAATTTGTGAGGTGGGCGTGCAGAACTGCAGAACTCCCGCGCGTCAAGACAGGTCTGAGACGCGCCAAAATCTATATTAGCTTGGCTGGTTTTATTTTAGGCGCTTACGCACGGTAAAGCTAAGATGTAAAAATGTAAACTATTTCAATGCGAGCAAAGATATGCACAAGCAAAAATCGGGGACAAGAGGTGACGTGGACTCAATTTGTGCAATCGCGTAAAATAAAAGTATCCAAAGCTAAGATACGTTTGGCGCATTCTAGCTCAACAAATTATCGTGTAAGCGTTTACTGTGAACGAGACTCAGGCTCAAGGATCACAACTAGAATACCAACTGTGAATTATTAATTTTTCAAGTATAAATTGAATCAGAAAAAAACGGCCATTAAAATGGCGACTAACGGCATGTGACATACATTCAACTCAAGACATGAATGTGACTCGCGGTCGCAATCGATCGTTTGTAATTCGTTGTGTTTAATGGATTTTAAGTTCAAGTATTTACGGGTATCAAGTATAATCGGGAGGTAATCAATGTAGCCCTCGTGCTTATTTGTATATCGTTAAACAAACCACTTTGTGCGGTTAACAAGTTTCTAATCACCTAAGAAATATATTCGATTTCCTCAGAAATGGCTTGTCGGCGACGATATGTTGAGCTTTGCATTGGTCGTAAAAATAGCTAAAAAGAAATCGACTGGAAAATAAAACCAACTTCAGAAAAGTTGGGCCAGGCCCTAAATATATGTAGACTTAAGCCTAAAACAAACAAAATAATAAATAAATAATAAAATAGTTTAAATAAAATAAAACAAACAAAATAATAAATAAATAATAAAATAAAATAGTTTAAATAAAATATAACAAATAAATTAAAACAAAATAAATAATAAATAAATAATAAAATAAAAAAGTTTAAATAAAATAAACAAAATAATAAAAAAAAATAGAATAGAAAAATAAAATGAATAGAATAATAAAAAATACCGTAAAAAGAAAAAAATTAAAATAAATCAATACTTAAAATAATAAAATACAATTAATTAAAATAAATCATTACGAAAAATAAAATAAAATTGACCAACAGCCTACTGCACCCAATATACAGACATAGAAGTAGGCCTATATAAGTGCATAATAAGTTTAATAACTAAAACATAAGCCAACATTTTTCTTTATGGAAAAAAAAGAAAAAGCATTTTAGCTTGTCTCCAAGGCATTAATTATGAATTTATAACGATATGGTTCGCGAGGGTACCTAACATGGCAATAAAAACTAGAAATTCAACTTTGGTTGGCGTAGGCCTACGTTTAACATGGCGTCATTATGCCTGTGTATTCACAGCGACCCACTCGCAATAGGGAAGTGAGTGAGTAGTGAAAAGAACTAAATCACAGTGGGAAAACAAAAAGAAATTAATAACCAGAATGAAAATGCAATTAAGTCATCATTGTAGACCAGGGCAACTGTCACTTCCGGAGCAATCCAGTTGTGAACTTAATTTTCCTGCGCGTCTTGCTATTAATTGTTTAATTGCACCACCCAGCACGTACATGTAGCTATATCAGGCCTACCCAGATCAATATTGTACCAGATTATATACACTAAAGATGATTTATTTTGCCAGTTGTTTTAAGGAGACTTGTTTTCTAGCGGTAACCTCAATTCGCGGGCAGAAATTGGCAAATAAAAATGAGTTTCGACTGATGGGATGTCGAGAGATAGTCAAGACGAGAAGGTATTAGGCCCAGGCAGCTAGCCTATAGGCCAAGCACGGCACGTAGTCCTCCTAACAGGCAAAACGACTAAAACAGGTTCGAGCGAAATTTCTACAAAGTTTTTAGTGGGCCAGTGAAACGAATTCATAACCTCCGACCTCGAGCGTCTCGAGTCTGCGTTGCCAATCCGACATATGGACTCGCAATGTCCCTCTCTGCTGATTGGCATTTTACGCGCTCAATACCATTATTATTTGTAAATTTATTATTGCTCAAACATCGTAATTTTCATTTCTCACGGACTTTTTATCTTTTTATTACTCCTCCACATCATCCAATCATTCGTCTTGTTTATGCTCTTTCAACACTGAATTCCACGTTAGTTAGTTGCTCAACGTTTAGACTTTAACTATCAGAAAAATAAATTTTAAACCCTCATTTATCTACACCAATTTATGTAGGTATCAATCATTTAATTTTCCGATTTATGCAGGCGATAAAAAATGGAAATATTTCAATTAGGCTAGTCATTGCAGATCAATAGGCAGGCGGGCAGCTATTATTTTATGCATTTAAAGAGGAAGCGAACCGATTTTCAAAACAAAAACCCATAGTTATATCGATGGAGCACCTTATTCGACGATATTCCACGATAATATTTTTATTTTTATCTCGTTATTTTAATTTTCTACGCTGAATCAAACGCGCTTTCGACTTTTCTCATGGGAGGCGCCATTTTGAATATAGGATAAACGAAGACCCGATTTTATTCCATTAAGGTCTACGATCGAAAGCGAATGGCGTTTCTCACGTGAGACGCCAGAGTGTCACCTGGGACGCTAGGGAGCGTCACGTGGCGCATCTCGCTAAACCACATATCGTTTCCCGGAAGTGAGGGGTGCCCCCAAATTATTCCAAATAAATACTACAAATAAGCACTTTAATATTAAAAAAATCTAAAACTACAAAAAATATTATCTTTAAAAATGAGATGATTTTAAAAACCTAAAACTAAAAAAAGTCAAACTTCTCATCGCTTCCCCTTTAAAGCAATAATAACAATCAATTTGAAAAATTTAAGCAAATTAAACTCAATTTATAATTTGAGTTATCACAAATTTCTGGAATTATTTGGATAATGTTGTTTTTCAAATTGGTCGCTTTTGATCTCCAGTAATTACTCAAACACGCAAAAAAGACAAATTTAACCAGCAGACGACGGGATAGGTTTTAGCGCGATGGGTCAGCTTCCGCTTACATATTTCCGTTTACCAGACAATTCTCATAGGCTACCAGATGGCGCCACAGGCATTTTATTTTAATCAAGATTTTATGATGTCTGGGATCAACAGGTCAGTCATAAAGATCAAGAATGGCCGGAAGTACCAAGAAGCTCAATAAGGCAATGGCGGGAATCAATCAGGGTTGAAATGAAATTTATAAATTGAGAATAAAAATGATTAAGTTTTTTGAAAACCTTTTTTTTTTGCAGGTAAAACAAATATTAAATCGATTGGCGGATGACGAAAAAAAGGGGCAAACTTAGTGCTCCCCTTTAACACATATGCAACATATGAGCGCGCACTCATTCGAGTGTATGTTGTTTTCCTTCTGACAAATGTCTGCATGCACACACGCGCTTAAAGACCTTGGAGCGCCTTGAAGGCTGTGGGGATGATCTCTGAATTCAGCCGAATCTTGATTTCGCCAAGTCTGGATTTCTGAAAATGGATCCGTTTTCGCAAAAACAACTTAAAACGCAAAGGTGTAAAGTCAAAACAAGCCTCCAAAGCTCAGCCCGGGCTAATTGGCCTTAAGGACTTACTATACGCTCCAACAACTTGTTGTGGTGCGTTATTTTTCGGCACACGCTGTACAATGCACCAGTTACAACGTCTCACTCGGTGGGAAATGTGGGCGTGGGCAAAAGCAGATGATAAATTGCTTTTTAACCACTATTTGATCACCATCCACTTTTCCAATAACTATTTTAACTTGAGCAGTTAAAATAAACGTAGGCCTACTCAGGGCGCCTAATGCGAACAGTCGAACAGGATAAAATCTACCTCGTTGCAGTGTTGCCCACTTTGCTTAGGCCTACAACGTTTGCGCTTTTGCCCACTTTTAGGTGGTCGGACAAAAAGTACTTTTGCCCGCCCGGGCACCGTTTAGCCGCCGGCGAAACTCTGGTATGTAAAAGCCTCGTCCATTTATCATCACGCGCCTTGTGGATGGATCGGATGTCGCATCCAATTCATGGTGACCCCGCGTAGGCGAACAAAGACAGGGTGTCATGGCCACGCAACAATCGTAGTCAAACGTCGCCGCAACAAGCAGCCACTTGAAAGCTTCAAACAAGGAAACTTAAGGAAAGTACACACCTTGGACAGAGGCGCGCATGCGCAACACAATTGGCGCCAAATCACAACTCTGTTGTTGGAGAAGCGCGCGAGCAAATATAGTTCTCTCAGAAGATTGTCTAAGGCTGCAATCACAAATGACTGACAGAGCTGTCTCGACTCGAAAAAATCCCAAGACAGGCTGAGAATACGTCATATTTTTCCATTCAGAGAGAATGGAGAAATAGCGATGTAATATTCACAGCATGTGCCTTGGCATTTTCTTTCAAGTCGAGACAGTTCTAAAGTCAGGATTCCAGCTTAAGTCTAAAACTTCACCAATGAAGAACCAAAAAAAATGGGCCAAATACTTCGCTCGGGGTGTAGAGTGGGTGGAAGCTAAAGCTGGTGGAGGCAGATAAGGGGTGGCAGGTGGAGAAGATCAAACTCACCTGATGTTACCACCTGATGTTAATGGCACCAGATCAGATCAAGAGATGTCAGATGTCAAGGAAACAGTTTCTTAAAATTCAAAAGTAGAAGAAAAAAACAATATGGCGTCGTTTGTTGGATATAAAAAATCGTTTCAGGGTTCGGGTATTTCCCAACAAAGCAGCAGCGGCGGCCTGCCAACAGCTCAGTACTAGTTATAGCTAAAGGCATTAGCGTAAGCCTCGACTACTTGGTGTGCAGACCTAGAACCAGAACTCAAAGAGAAAGTATAAAATGTAAATGCGAAACTCTCCTCTCTCTAGAAAGTGTTACTGTGTTAATGAGATGCAAAATATGTACAGAGTGCATATACGTGTCAGTCGAAACTTTTAAAAGGCCTACATGGCCGGCTAAATTATAGTTTAGCGGACGATTAGCAGCGGCAGCATCAGCAGAACCCGATCATGAGGGGAGAATAAAAAAAAATTGGTATACCACAAAGATAACGACGTTTGGCCTTATACAGTTGATGCAAAAATTGATTAAATAAATAACCTATATATGATTTAGGGAAAAAAGAAAAGAAAATGAAAATGTTGCAAAAATTAGTTTTTTTTTTGTGTATTAATGTTGGCTCATTTTGGCTATTTTTCATCTGCATTAAAGTTATTTTCTTTCATTTAAAAAGCATTATTA
>JAQIYI010000813.1:0-15258 GCA_034700265.1 Polyzonium germanicum | reverse complement strand
GTACAGAGTGTGCCTCACTTTCGCAAGTGAGCCAAAGGACTAGTCAGCTAGCGTACGGTTCGATATTATTCATTTTATACATGGTTTGGAATATATATCGGCCTACTGTATATGTAGGTATTTGTTTTAATTGCATTTTCAGCCAAGCCATTGGCAGTGCAGAAGCAAACTATAGAAGAAGACCTTTCATTCAACTGCCATTGGTTGGCCAGCCTCCAACGCATTCTTGGAGTCTTTGGTCATTGTGATCGTTGCTTGTGTGACGTGCCATGGCTCGAACTAAATCTACAGGAAATATTTTGCATAGGCCTATTAGTTTAGTCAAAGATGTCTTGGCGGCGAAATGCCAGTAGCGATCATGGTTTGTTTGGCAAATCCGTTTGGGCTATTGAGAACTGGCAATGAAGAAGCAGTCAGAAGTCAGACGATGTCCAACCCATTCACACTTAATGTTCAGTATTTAACACAGTTGGTCTACACATGCAGCGCGATTTAACACATCATTCCGAATACACCTTTGAGTATAGTATCGATGATTGAAAAAAATCGAAAGATCGATTGCAGTCCAATTCGTTTAAATGTGGAACCACTGTTTCGATTCCAGTCGTTTCACCAGGTCCTTGTCCGACAAATACGGATGCTCGCCGACAGGAGTGATGCATTTAGTCCATTTCTACAAGTTGCAAACAGATAGGCACATTAGCTTTCCTTCATGTTTGCCACTCACACTATATACAGCATATGAGTATTTTCCAAGCTTCTCATCTCGTTTCCCTTTAATGGCCTCCATTTTATCACCATATTTGTGGCATATATGAAGGTGGCATTTGCGCCTGATACCTGTCACAAGAATGTCCAAGATGGACAATTGGACGGTCTTGTGGCAGTTCTCAGTATAGCATTAGAGCCATTAGACGCCATTTACTGTAGCAACTAGTGTATTACAGTTAGTAACTAGAGTGTACCCGGCAGTGTAGTCTACAGTGGAGTGTACATGCACTTACTTCTTTGAACGTGTCCCCTTTTTGCTGGCAAAAGACGATGACGGCCACCACAGGAATGGCCATCACTGCAGAAAGTGCATAAATCCATCCTAGTAGCTCCGACCAACTGGGATAGACGTAATCGTTGTACTTTAGAGGTTGAGGAAAGCAAACCGCAAACACGATGATTGCCTTATGGTAAAAAGAAAAGAAAAACAAAGACTGTCCAGAAGGGTCGTATGGTGCCAGAGGCCACTTTCGTGGGGCTCACTGAGGAAAGAATCACAACGCAAGCGTGATGGCAGCGCTGACATGTTGACACAAGTTGCAATCAAGTTGGATAAGACGCATGGGACTATAGGGGCATTGGACTTACGAATAAAAATAATGGCGTGATGAATTTCCAGCAAATTCTCCAGAAGGCACCAGGCCTTCGGCCTAACATTTCCTGAATGTCGTTGGAGAACCTGTCGATACCTGCGCACAAGACTCTTTCACTTAATTAATTGGTCCTTTGAGACCTCCCTTCTACGTGGTTACCCTACATTACCGTAAATCCACGATATCGCAATTGCTTCAAATAGCGCTGCAAACAGCAAGGAGATTCCTGCAGAGTATGCGTCAAACCATTGCAGCATGTAACCTCCACCCTAGAAGCAATCCAAATTGTACATTAAATTAAATTAATCCGATTGAGCATTTCACAATTACTAAGTTTGCGACAAAATTAATCGATTTAACTATTTAACTTGGAATGAGTGTTCACTTGCCCTGGTTACGTTTAATGTTGACACCATGAATGATATGAACATGACGATGGCCATAAAGATTTCGCGACTGTATCGCCATCTGGAAAACACGGTGTGGAATTCGTCTTTGAAGCCCGTGATGACAGACTCGAGCGCCCCCATCTGTAAGCAAGCGTTTGTCCAATGGTCAACAATCCACCTAAATTCTTGCGAGCGAAGTAGCCTAGTTTATAGTGCGACGTCTTACTGTGCTATCCATTCCCAGCGTTATTAGCATGAAGAAAAAGATGAATGACCAGAAGTTGGACCCGGGCAATGTCGCGATTGCTTCGGGGTAAACTTGAAACACTAGGCCAGGTCCTGCGACAAATCGCCGAAATGCATTTTATGTGTTATCAGTTTTCAAAATGAAGTTTATCTTAAACCAATCGTCTTGTTACCTTCTGTTGCCACTTTGCTTATGTCCACGCTCTGGTAGTTGGACATGTACCCCAGATACGTGAAGATTACTAATCCAGAGAACAGACTCGTGAAGCTGTTGATCGCAGTAGTGATGAGGCAGTCCCTAGTTTCAAAAGGATTTCTTCATTTAGCATTTGTGTCAATTTAATTCCGCAAAACCTTTTTTTTTAATTCTGAAAAATTCTGCTGACAATGAAGGATTTTTTCCCAAAATACACACAAATTATCTGTAAATGTTAGTTGTTTTAGGGCCTTTTTCAAATTGTTAACAGCACCTTGTTCTAATTTGTAAATCCTTTTGTCAACAGATTTACACCAACTTGGCAATGGAGCACTCAATTGGACGTTGCCATTGGTCGCTTCAAAATTGCGTTCACCCGGTAACTATTACTGATCTTCTATCACAGTTGACCATAGTTAATGGTGGGTTGGTTAAGCTAACTAATTAACAGTACTTTATTGGAGAAAATGCCTTCGTTAAAATGCAAACAAACTGCGCTGCGAACTTCCATTTCTACCACTGTATTTGTGGGAGGTTGGTTGGAGCCTCCAGGCAGGTTTCTATGACCCAATGAGTTGACCTATACCGGTACTCACATGTAGCAATTGTTATGAAACTCGTTGTAACTGGAGAAGGTGAGATGAACTCCGAAGCCAACGCCGACTGAGTAGAAAACCTGAACGGCCGCGTCCACCCAGACTTCAGTGTGAGTCAGCTTCTCCATGTCCGGGCGCAGAAAGTAGAGAATGCCGTCGAAGGCTCCGGGCAGCATAAGTCCGCGCACCAGCAAGATGCTGAGAATGACGTAGGGCATGGTGGCCGTGAGCCAGACGACCTTGCCCGAGCTCCTCACGCCCTTCAGCAGCGCCAAGTAGAGCAGCACGTAGACGAGGAGGACGCACAGGCACAGCTGCCACTTGGGGGCGCCCAGGTCGTCCACTCCGGCGCTCTTATGCAACTCAAGGACTTCTCGTCTGCCAGAATTAAACAATGGCCGAAATTCTACATCATTGTTATTCATTTGTTTTTAGAGATACCGTGGGGAATTAACCAACAGACTTTTCCCCAATTATTGGTTCCCGAATCATGTCATAAATACATTGCCCTTGGCAGCATTTGGCTTAAACTGGAAAACCAAGCCAGGATTTAACAGGCGCCATCTTGGCACAATTCTGGACTTTGTTTCCTCGGTATGCAGAGGAATCAAATTGGCCGAGGGAAGCGATGCATTGGCTTCCAGAAGCATTTAGAAGCTGAAGTTCCTGCGTATACTCACTCGAAGTACTCCATGGCAGCCGATTGCCGAGTCAAGGAGGTGTTGGAGGACAAGGTCGTCCAACTGTGGTCCGAACACCGTGGCGAATTCCAGGTGTTGTTGCAGTGCAGCCAGGGCAGCTGAGGCGCCAGCGAGGCGAACATGAAGTAGAATGACCATCCAATGATGACGTTGTAGTAGAATGAGACGTAGTAGGCCACAATGACGGAGCAATAGCCCACACCTGAGACAATCAAACGGCACACAAGAAATTCAATGCTCCGTACATAAATAGATGCTGGAAACAAAAATGGCGCCGGAATTAAGCGTTATTATACTTGCCCTTAAACAGTGGACAGATTTTCCACATGGAAATGGCACCTTGTTTGTTGTACTGGCCCAGAACCAGTTCCATGTAGAATAGGGGAACGGCTCCGAATGCCAGCAGCACAAAGTAAGGGATGAGAAATGCACCTGCAACGTTAATTTCATTTGATTTAATTTATCGGATGGACATTGAACACTCCTCTCGGACACAAGCGTTCACTGACCGCCGCCATTTCTGTAGCACAGGAAGGGAAAGCGCCACACGTTGGCCAAATCCACCGCGAAGCCGACGATGGACAAGAGGAAGTCGATGCGTTTGTCCCATAGCTCTCGCTCCGGTTCGGCCGAGGACCCTTTGTCCTCCGCCGCCGCCGCCGCGTCGTTGTCCTTGATCAGATGGACCGGCGTCGATTCGGTCGAATGGCAGCCGCTGTCGTTCGGAAGCAATTGCACTATCTCGACGGCCGTGCTTTTCCCGTTCGATTTCAGATGGACGGCTAAGGCAAAAGTGAATGAATCAAAAGGCCAAATCATCCTGATTAATTTGGGACCTCGAGTGACGTCTAAGACCTGGAGAAGTGCCTCAAGGTCTTGGTTCAATTGAAGCCCTGTTTCATGGAGAGTCGTCAATTTGGGACGTAAAGTGACAAGGACCTGGAGAAGTGCCTCAAGATCTTGGCCTAAATTAAGGCACCGTTTGACCCTTTATCGTCCTGTGTGATCTCTGCTCTCCATGGACCATCCTAGTCAAGAGTCGGAATACTATCGTGATTATTGTTCTATGCTATTGAAGCACTTGGTCGGGCCTATGGTCCACAGGTCCATAGTCTACATATTATGCTCATCATGCAGGCCTATATGTTTTTTGATTCGTCACGTTCACTCCATCCAATATGCATGGAATATGAAGCTCAGGCCTACAATGAAATTCCTGGGCATAAATCTCATTTTGAACTGACGTGCCATGACGTGTATTAATGATTGCACAATTACGCACGTCTGTCGGTCGTGCCACGACTGGACTGCATGGCAGGAAGTCAATTCTACCCTAGGTGCCTAATGGATTATATCCGAAGTGAAATTGAGTCGGGAATGCAACGCCCGGCTTAGGACAGGGCCTGTTTTCTATCCTCACTTGTTGCAGCATTCTGAAAAGTACTTGTAGAGCTGTCTCGAGTTGAGAAAATCCCAAGACTGGCTGAGAATACCTAGACATGTTTTTCATTCAGAGAGAATGGAGAAATGCAGACGCCATCTGAGCAGGAGTCTTGGAATTTTTTCAAGTCGAGACAGCGGCTCTAAAAGTCATTAGTGATCGCAGCCTTAAGGTTGGCATTCCTACAGGGGGATTAAGGGTAGACTTTAGACTGTCTTTCCAATCTAATCTATGGCCGCCAATACCGTGTTGCAATGATTTTTAAACAGAATTTTCAAATCAACCATTCTAACTAGCTAACTAATTTGTGCTGGTTACTTTTCCCACCCAACATATCAAAGTTCTTGTTTCAGAAAACTCTAGGATGAACTCAGGATTAATGTCATTCTCGAGCAGAGCGCCCTTGGCGACAGCCAGCCTCTCTTGGCTTTTTCCCAAGTCGAGACAGCGCCTTAAAGTGTTAACATAGTAATTCCAGCCTAACAGACTCACAGATAGGCGGCCATAGGCGAAATAAATACGATAGTGGGGCAATACTAAATCCAGGTGCGTAATCACTAGTGCAAATCTGAGCCCTGTCTCGAGTCAAGGCAACTTTTGCAACTTCCGGTTATGAAGGGAGATTACGGCCAAAATTCGTTATCGTCTGTAGTTCTGCTCGCGTGATCGTATTACGAGTCACGAATTCTGACTGTAATCTCCCTTCATAACCGGGAGTTAATGCTAAAGATGTCTTAACTCGAGACAGGTCTCCCAAATTTGCACTAGTGATTCCGGCCTTAGGCGCGTACCACTAACCATCGGCTTGAGCTTGTCTTACTCAAGACGGCCTTTAAATTGCACTTGAGAATCTCCATTGAATTATCGATTGCGCACGTGCATTAGTCTCTCGAGATCTCGAGATTGCACGTGCGATGGACAATGGAAAGCAATGGAGATTTTCTGCACTTGGCTGACTTGAGTAAGACGAGCTCAAGTAAGTGGACGTACGTTAGTGATAAAACGGGGTTTGAAGGATGCAAATTGCATTCGCCTACCCGAGTCCTTGCAGACGTCGACGTCCCTTGTCGAGCGAGCGCCGCTGCTGCTTCTGCGCGGCCACAGTTTGGACAAAATGCTCCTGTCCAGGCGACGCTTTCTCAGCTGCGCTTTGTTCTTGCAGGTGGAGCAGCCGTCGTCGTCGTCGAGCGCGTCGGCCGCCGCGCCGTACTCTTGCGCCAGGAACGGACGGACCTCCTGCAGCTCGAGTCTCTCACCCGCGCTCTGCGTCGGCGAGTCCGTCACACTTCCGTCCGACATGCCTGACAGCGAGTGGTTTCGGAGGGGCAAAGACAAGACGGAGAGTTACGTCGGCAGCAAGCGCGGCGCAACAAGTCGGCGGCGGCAACAGGTAGCCTGCGATTTTTCTCTTTCGCACTTGTGCAGCAGCCTATGGGAGCAGAGCGCCTGCAGGAGCCCTCGCGTGCATCCAGGTCCTCTGCGAAATTCGGACACAATGTACGGCGACACAACAACGAAACAGTACACAGTGCCCAGCTCTGGCCGAGGATCTCTGGGCCGTCTTTGCACGCTGACACAACACCGCCGTGCGTTGCCGATGAGGAAGACGGAAAACTCTGGGCTCCTCAATATCCGAAAGCTTAATTTTGACAAACCACGAGGCTCCACCCACAACCTCCTCGAGTGTTCACATTTATATATGAGGAGCCCGAGAAATTTCTCTGCGTCCCAGGAATGGTGAGGAATGCAGTCTGCGCCCGCCGTAGGCCTGCGCATTTTTTCTACTTTCTCTCTTACGAGGCAATATATATTGCTTTCAGATCTCCAGCTCTAGGCATTGATATGGGCATTCCAGTTAGCATTGTGAAAAATGTAAAGATAAAAAATACCAGGCCCAGGGTCTGAACCCCCCGCGGGCCTCATATCCAGGCCATGATGGAAGCCAGGGCGCGCGCGCCGAATGGATTTAATATCTATTGGTCATTGCACATCACTGGCCAGATCTGTCCAAAGTCATTGTCCAAAATGTCCATCAGCATACATGTCGTGCTTGCCCATTTCTTTAGCCTAATGCGAGCTCACCATTGCAGCAGTTGGCTTTCTAAATATATTGCCATCCTGTTTGACGTATCATATATCGAACAGGATTCTTTATATCGTGCGATATATCATATGAACAAAATGCATGTTTCAATGAACGCTGAATGCGGGCGTATTTAGTTGAATTTAATTGAGTTGAATTTTCTTATTTTTCAATTTAATTAAACCGACTATAAGTTAGTTGCATTTAATGCTAATACGGCATCCTAGTTTATTAGTTTATATCTAAAGATTTATTTTATTTTAGGCAATGGGAGCCAACAAGATGAAAGATCGCAATTGCAGGCACCCACGATAATGATATTGATAGGATTTTGGGGTCAGGTCACGTGGATCCAATTCCAGAGCATTGTAGGTCCTGGCGCCTTTTTTTTTTTAAATGGTTGAATTGAGCCAGGGGCCCGGGCCCTATCTTTTAATCCCACCATGGAGGGCTGGAAAATGGCTGCCTGAATTTAAAACTCTTGAGTTATGTGATCCTAGCTATATAAGCCTATCTATATATAGATAGGCTTATTGAGAGCGGTATGCCGCACACGCATTACCACAGGGTCCACCATTCCTGCACACGCTCCGTCATATTAACGCCTGTATAATGTTGACGACGCCATACTTGATAATGCGTCTTCAGGAATGTTAGTATGACTACGTCTCGACGTACAGGCTGACGACGCTATTCGATATTACGCCGGCGTGCGACGTGTTGAATATGGTCAAGAATTTCGATTAAATTTCACGCGATTATTATTATCACGATGCTCAAAGTTTGGATCATATTAATTTCTATATGGTGGTTGTCGATGGGGAGGGCTCGCGCCCCCTGCGCCCCGATCTTCACTCCACTACGGCGCCGCCCATATCTTCGCTTCCACTTCAGTTCAACACTTTAATTATGAATTTGGCTGACATCTGTGAGCGCTTCCGGTCTCGGCGAACCTCATTGGACATGCAGCGCCCATAATTGTATTCGAGGGAGCGAAGCGATCGACAGCTTTTTCAATAGAAGTCATTTGGTTTTTGGACATTTTACGTTTTTTATCGATAAAATTATATAATATACCGGTACGAGAAGATATCGACTGGCGCTTTTAGCAGTTTTTTTTATTTCAAGTTATAGGTTAAACTATAACTTGAAATAAAAACAATGGTGTGAATATACGCTTGCTGATGGTGGTGGTTCAAGTGATGGCTCTGTGAATGAGCATTTAGGTCCTGAATGAGGCTTGAATTAGCTTAGATCAAGTAGGCGTCCAATGACTAGGCCCACTGCGAGCAATTCACTCGCGAATTAATCGATCCAGCTGACGGATGCCTAATTGCTCCCAATGATCATCATAGAGCCACATATGTAAAACGCAGTTAATCTTCGCCGAATTCATTAATGACGTAAGTTGGCGAGAAAGTACAAAACCTAGACTCGGTTAATTGGAAGAATAAAGAAAGCAATGGCGCACTCATATCTATGGCAAGCATGTGTGCACTTTGTCAATAACAATTAGTTGTTTGAGGTCTTCAGGGCGCCTACAGTAGACGCAATTTGTGTATTAATTGCCTCACTTGAGCTTGGCCGTCAGGCGCACGCACACAATGAAAGCTTTGTTTTTCATTTGACAACCAAGAATTTGATTGGATGTGGCACAAGCTAGCTTTAATAATCAACGTGTCCCCTGCTAATAACGAAGGTTTGGGTCGGAGAAGAGAAAGTAAAAAATGGCGATAGATTTAATTTCAAGTGCCATGATTGCACTGCACATATCGAGTTATCGATTGCGCGATTACATATTCAAAGAGTTGGCTTTCACTTTCACTCGCAGATCTCCATTTGACGCAAATGCTTCAAGGGTTCGTTGACCCAATAATGAATTGTAATTTCGCCATTATGGATTTGCATTTTTATTTTTGTCTTAAAAAAAAGAAACCCATGTCGATTATGATCTGACAGTCAAGTGGCGCTGATTAATTTCGGCGAGTGGGGACCAAAACACATTATTTTGCGTGTAATATATGTGAAATTCAATACGGCAGTTGTCACGCTGCATGGACACATGTCGGGTTCAAATTTTCAGGGCCTAGTTGCGACATCGTCAATGGACGCGGCAGTCATCTTGGCAATCTTTTATTTTTTCCTTTTATTTGACATATACTAGTGAAGTTAGTAGGCCTATTGTTTTAGTTAGTACTTCATTAGTTGGGAATTAGCAGTTAGTTGGCATTACTCAGTATGGTTTACTTACTATGGATTACTCAGTGAGATTATCTCCACTTATGGTATTTATCTGTACCAATACCATGTTGATTAATAAATAAAAACAAATCTATAATTCCCTACTAGTACTAACTAAAATATAAAGTTTTTTTACTTTTTTACTTATTAATCAACATGGTATTGGTACAGATAAGTTTTTTAGTTAGTTTAGATATTTTAGTTAGTACTAGTAGGGAATTATAAAGTTGACTTAATTAGCAACACGTACCATGCAATATAGTAATATTATTTAACTAAACTAGCAATTCCGATCTATACTGCGTTAGAAAGGTAATTGTCAGGTTGTATACGTGCACAGGGTGATATGGATTATTGTTGAAACGTAAATAAAATTGACAGTTTAATAAACTGCACGTGATTGCAATTGAAAGTAATTTCAATTGTAATTGCAAAACAATTACTTACCGGTTTGTTATCTCCCAATGTGGGGCTTCTTCTTTGTTCATCAAGTTGTGCAGTTTAAATTACAAACTTCAAGATGGCTATTGAAATAAAATTTAAAAAAGTTGTCCAAACCATAGACTATTAGTTAGTGACAACATATTTGGCCTTGTTAGAAAGATCCTTGAAAAAGAAAACGGATGAAAATTCTGCTATACCAACTGACGCAATGACTTCCGTGTGGCGTCGACATTTCACTTTCGTCAGTAGTTTTGTTCGGCAATCGGGATCAGGAATGAGGATCAATTGCCCACATATTAGAAACTGCCCACGTGAGTTGCCGTGTTTCCTGAGCCAATGTAATGTTGACTGAATTAAATTGTCACGTTCGTTACGTCACGTTACGCGTACGTGCGTCATGTATCACTCGGTTTCTTCCAAATTAGATAATGCGTCCGTGTCCAGCAATTAGGTGCGATGCACGGACGTAGACATATCACATGTCACAATATAGTCTCGTGTGATTGCTGTGCAAAGGCGTCGAGCTATTCCTGATGTTCACTTGATGTCTCCCCCAAAATAACAAATCAGAAATAGAAATATATATAAAACTTAATCTGACGATAAATACGTCGATGGTGGTCTCTTTTGACCTTTAGAGGCCGATTGCGGACGTCGTGACACGCGAGGTGAAAAGTCAAACTTGAGAATTAAAACCACAAACAGACGGCTTCGAAAGGGTGGCCTGAAGCCGTAATTGTCACATTTGATCGCAGGCTCTGCGGTGTGCGCGCCTACGTGTAGACTCAGTTGCCGGAGCTCGGATGAGCCAGTTGCCGTGAGAGAAAAGCCAAGACGACGACGACAAATTCACCTTCTTTGCAACTCGTACACTGGCACGACGTCGCCATCGTGGCAAGCCAACTTGGTAACCCGTGGCAACCATTGGCGGCGTGCACAGTGATAGTCTGAAATTATAGAAATATACTTTATTCGTTTTTTTCTGGTTTTTCTTCATTTCTGCTTGGGGCGGGTGGGGCCCACGCTTGTTCACCTTGGTTACAGTCAGGATTGGAATTTTTGTTTAGCTAATAATGCCTCATCAATTGCAATGCTTCCCCTCCACCCACACGCCAAGCAGAAAAATAAGCAATTCAAGAAACCCATTGACTAGGACAGGTATAGGAAGAGCCAGAGTTGCGTTTTGTCCGGGCAAAATAGTGGCAAATAGCAGACGACGAATTCTTTTGTATACCTTAAAGGAGCCTGAACTTAAGTTAGCAATTAATAAAAAATTCCGTAATATTCTATTGTTTTGAAATGATGCTTTAGACCCTAATCAAGATGCTCAAAGCGTCACATGACGTCACATACGATTCTCGACTACGACCATCTTTCTGGGTTAAAATTAAAATAAATTTGGGACACTATCGAGTACGAAAGGAACTTTAATCAAAGAATGCTTAAAAACTAAAACTTGCTTTAGCCAGACATAACTCATTCAAACTGGAAACGAAAGTATAAGAAAGATCAGAGTCCAATCGTGTAGGCCTTGCCGTTCACGTTATGTATGACGGACACGTCAGGACTGGTGACGCACCACTCGTACCAGACGTTTTTGGCAGACACGCGTCGCCAGAAGTTCACTTCCACCTGGCAACCCTGGCGCAAATAGATTGGTTGCTAAGAAAAAAATCAAAATTGCATTAGAAAGATTAATTTTAAAATGGTGAACTTGAAATAACTTGAAATGATTGAAGCAGTGAAACTCGATCCTTATGACCTACATACCTTGATTGGAAAGTACATTGGAAACCAACTGAACATCCCTTTTGAGTGAGTTTTCGGAACGATACCTTGAAAAAACAAAAGCAAACCCAATGAGCTCAAAGCTAAAGGTACCCACCAAATGTCCATGAGCTACTTACTCAGCGTGATATCTTTGTACAGCACTGTGTCAAAGTACCCCGCAAAGCCATGCAGGACACTGTCCATGTGAATCGCGAACCTCAAGCTCTTGAACCTAGAATTGTCGATCACATCGTCTGACAATGAAACAAATAATCAGTCCTAGTGATCAACCACGATTAACTCGTCAACCAATCCATGGGATAATATTGCAGGTTATTATTGACTTACCTTTGTTTGGATGGTGGAAGGTGAACAACGGTGCTGCCTCAGCCAGCTCTACCTTGTTGTGTAGACGGACCACGTAGGGAGTTTCAAACGCACTCTAAAATTAGAAAAAAATGCATTTATATTTAATCAGGCCTAACTAATTGATTAGTTAAATAGCAAAGATTGTAGTGCGCCTACCGCCTTTTCGGATCCTCTCTCTCGGTCCTTGCAAACTCTGACCTCGCAGTAAAGCTTTGGGGATTGAATGGGACTTAGATGCGACGTATAGCTTTCAGGAATGTTAACGCCATCATCTAGAAGTTGGAAAAGAAACCAAATTTGTTAAAAATTAATTACTTGTACAATGTGTAATTAATTAGCATTTTTTGAAATTAATCACAGATCATGTAAGATTAAAATAAATCAACATTTTAAAAATTAATTATCTAATTACATGATCAGGAATTAATTAAAAAAAACATAATTATTTACTCGTACGAACGTAATTTAACATGCAATGTAACACAGCTTAGTATCCTAACCCGGACCTTTTAGGAACTTTTGAGCCCCGTCAAGGCATTCAGGCGACAGCTCGTTGTCCCCGAAGGATCCCAGCAGTTCGCTAATCAAGATGTCCGCCTTCTCAGGAGCATCCCACTCCCGCATGTCTTTGGACACGACGGTCACCGAATCTTTCCACAGTTCGGCTTTGGTCGACAAGAGCCTTTGAACAATGCCAATGATTTATGACATGTTGTGGAAGCTGGAGAAACCAGAGTAATTTTGCAAAACCTACGTGACAATTGCGTTCGGGTTCTTTTCCACTGCGTAGACCTTGACCTTACGATTGGCATTTTCGGCGGCCAACAGCGTTGAGTGGACAAGCGGTCCGCGTCCGGCCCCCACAATCATGACAACCCTTCAGGTGATAATCACATGGGGAGATTTAATTTAAACACAAAGCAAACTAAAAGGACGCTTCATGTCTTGCCAAAACGCAGACGGACATTAACTTCATTCGCTATTACTATGCTGGAAGATTCTAATTAGTGTCATTTGACTTACAAAACTTTGGTCTCTCTCTCCTCAAATGGCACTTTATCGAGGATGGCGTGATAAATTGCCTGAGAAGTCAAGAGAGTAAAACAAATCAATACAAGAAAATCAAATTTTTAAAAGATACAAAAGCTGTCCACCTTTTTGTACTCTGAGTATTTGACAGGATCCTTCTCGAATGTCTCGTACGTCTGAGCTTCGAGGTTGTCCATTAAAGGCTGAAACATTAATTACAAATGGGTCAATCAAAATGAAATTTTCAATCACAAACACAATCAAATGAATTCAATTATATACATGTATGCATACCTGTAGTGGGCTTTGCAAGTAATCCTCGTAACCACGAGCAAATTGCGAGACAGGATCTTCAGGCGATTGGTTCTTTGAAGAAGAAGAAAAATAAAATTACTTTTGGCGTTATCTGTGCCTAGCCAGCGATAATAATAGTTAAATCAGTTCAATACAGGGTGTCCTGTGCACTTCCTTCCAAAGACCGCACTTTGGAGTTATAACTGACTAGACACAAATGACACAGACTTGATTAATGGCTATTTCGTACCTGGAATATGAAGTCCATGTACTGATGGTAACGCTTCATCTCGTGAGTGCGTTCACTTCCGGAAATCAGCACCTGAATGTCTTGCTAGAAAAAAAGAAAGATGGCAAACGTCAGGCGTAATACGTCACGTTTTGCTGCTGGCAACACAAGTAGACAACTACAATCTGAATATTTTCAGCATTTTTAATTTCAGTTCAATGATTTTTCTATAAATTACAAAAAATGAAAAACCGGAAGTGTACCGGTAGCTTAACATAAAGCCGAACTTGCCATGTAGAACATCTTGACAACTGTTTGGTGCGGCACAGAAAGCACCGGAAACCCCTTCTTGTTGGTCAGAAAGACGGACGTGGGCACCACCAAGCAGCGGATTGGCTCGCCGAGCCAGCGCAGTATCACGTCTTCGGCCGGCAAGTCGGAAGACATCTCCAAAGCGACGCCCACTTTGCGATCCGTGCCGCACATGGTGCGAAAGAAATGCCACCTTGATGGAATTACAGAGTGATTAGTCCGCTGATTACCCAGTTTCCATATAAAACTACATAAATAATTAAAACTGCAGTATGGTGGCCACAAGATATTTTCCAGGCTTAATCATGAAATTCTTGTTGACCTTCTCAATCATACATATCCTTCTGGGCCACCGTATTGTAGTTAATCGCATTGCTACCATTGCCACGTGTCTTCTCCGTAGTCTTGCCCTTGCTCTTCTTCTGGCACCCCCGTGCTGCCATCCTCAGTTTGCACCCAATCCTTGCTGAAGTACGCTGAAGCTTGCATCGGGACTCGAACCCAGATCTGATAGGATCCCTACATTACCCGCCAAAAATACACATGTAAGCTTGACTACTTAATTATAGACTGACATCACTCCACTCAAATTCTCCAGACTGACTCAAGGCCGACTCAAACGATTTAGAATTAATCCCATTGACTTAAATGAGTTCCATTTAACTAAATGGGAATTCTAAGCCGGCTGGAATCTTAGCATGCAGTCAGTCGATCTAATTGAGTCAATCTGGACACCTTGCTGACCACTTAATTAATTGTTCCGGCTAGAATAGTTAACTTTAGTAAGGTGACTCATCCGGATAATTTATAATTATTCTCTTGAGAAGCCAGGTTGAAGAATACATTCTGGTAGCCTGTGGGCCACCAAAATAACCCACTTAGATATTTAAATGACGTTAACTTTTATAGACTTTTCGGAACATAGTAAACAACACGATTAATGACAAAAGCAAGTTGATTGAGAGGATTTAGATTTTTATATACAACATGTATAACGTTTGTATTGAACTTTATGAATTTTAATTTATAACCTCGATGCTGAACTTTATGAATTGAATTAAAATGTTTCATTTCATAAATAAAATCTTAATTTACGTGAAAGACTGCGGAGCTTTGCACGCGACTATGGATGAAGCGAGCCAAGTTGGGTTGTCGGCCGGTCAGCGCCGGCAGCAGGACGGCAGACACGGTCAAATGAGCCGCGTACTGAAGCTCTTGTTCGAGCATCCGTTCCGATTGGCGCCGGACATCTTCGTTCGGCGAGTCCACGTTCAGATGTGGCGACAATTTCGCCACTATCAAATTGCTCCAGTCTAGAAGAATTAAATTTAAATTAATTTATTTAAATGGATTTATTGAACTAATCTATTTAAATTGATTTATTGGATTAATTTATTTAAATTGATTAATTGAATTACCGTAATATTGATTTATTGAATTAGTCTATTTAAATTGATGTATTTAATTTATTTGTTTGTTTTATTTTAATTAACTCCTGGTAATTTAAATAAATTTAGAATTATTAATTTAAAATACCGGAACTGTAATTAATTT
>JAQIYI010000812.1:0-15261 GCA_034700265.1 Polyzonium germanicum | reverse complement strand
CCTCATCAAGGCCTATTTCTAATTTTCTTTTGACTTTAATCAAATTAACTACAAGTAGGCCTAGATTATATTGGCGGAGGGAGTGAAGCTTTTTTAAAGCAATAAGCTTAAATTATGCTTTTTATCTAATAAGCAGGCCTAACCATTTTTTTAATTGTTAAAGGTCGGATGACCATCGTGGGTGTTCTGGGAGCACCGTTCATGCACGGTTGGTATAAGTTTCTGGACTCGAGGCTCGTCGGAGTGAGCATGAGGACGGTTACGAAAAAGGTGGTCGCCGACCAGTTCGTCGCCTCGCCGGTCCTAATTCTGGGATTCTTCTACGGTAATTTAAAGAAAGTGACCACACCTGAAAAACCCCCCACTTAGAGGCAAATCTAAATTATTATTTTACTCCAACCTTTTTATTTTCATTTATTGATTTATTTTTATGATTATATTGATTTACACGTATTTTGTTTGTTTATTGATTTTTATTTACCGGTGTTTATTCTATTCATTGATTTATTTTATTTGTTTATTGATTTATATATTGATTTATTTCTAGATTCCAATAACTTTAATTTTGAGGATAGTTCGGCTATCGTTAGTTTCTCGTATTATAACGGGTCCCTTTTGTCTCCCTAAAGATCTTTTCAGTGTTTCTCGTAATCGATTCTTATCTCGTTCAAGTTGTCGACCGTACTTGAAAATTCCGTATGCAAGGACTATGTGACGCTTTGATTCTTTCGTTGTTCGTTCAGCAAGGGACTAACAATCGTAGTGTTATGAAATTTTGTTGAATTTCCAGGGTTTACTTTGTGTAGAGTGCTGGACTGTCTTAATATTTTTCTTTATTTTCTTTTTTATTCCTTAATAAGATTCTGTTTATTCTAAAACGCATCTACTAGCGTTATGGGCAATTTTGCCTTTTGCTAGTTATTAGGCAATAACAATAACAATTAGAAAAAAATGTGTCTGCGTTTTTGTTTAAAAAATTCAGTAGAATCATATTTATTTACACGACCATATGTTAGTTAGGGCCTAAAAAATTAATTTTCCTTCACCTTTAAATGGAAATCTCGCAGCGCGTTATATTGTAGGAGTATAGTTATGTAAATCGTGATTTTATGAGAGCCTAATTTTTTCTATTGTTCAATGTTGCAGGTATGGGAACAATGGAAGGAAAATCTTTCGAAGATTGCACCAAAGAGATTAAAGAGAAATTCGTCTTCTTGTATACGGTAAGCTTACATGTATATACGATTGTTTTAGCAGACGACGAATCAAGCCGCCATTAGATGTTGGATGAGTAAAGATTATCTGTGCATCTGTTTGTTGTCTGTTTAAGAAGACTGATTAATTGAAGTAGGCCTAGTTATGTATTTGCGATTTCATAAATCGACAAAGCTTTTTCATAAATAAATCTTCTACTCTTCTCTCATGTAATGGCGGCTGCAGTTGAGAAATTGTCACATCTTTCTTCTTCTTTGTTTAACAATTTGGCGTCTGGCAGTCATCATGCGGCATGTACGCCACAAATAACACCGCGTAATATTTTATGCTTCACATTTTAGCCGCTAGGTGCGCTGCGGCACTGACTGTTAAACCAGGATCCAGTTTGCCTTCAATGGTGGTTGCAACTATGTTAAACTCAATGACGATCTTTCCCTTTAATGGTGACAAGCAGACGACGCTCATTTCCTGGTTTACATGGTGTAGGTCGCCATCAAAGGGAAATATTTTGTTGCCAGAAAACATTATATATTATCCGTCTCCACACAAGTCTACACATCTTGTAAACCGGAAATGAGCGTCGTCTACTAGCCTCCATTAAAAGGAAACCTTGCCACAGAGTTAACATTGAGGAGCCCCCCCCCCATTAAATGGAAATTGGATATAGTGAAATATCATTGAACGCTTCAGCGCACCTAGCGGCGATAATGCGAAGCCTAATAATATTACATGGTGTGTGTACCGGTATATTAAATTAATCTGATAATTATGTTTTCATACAGGTTGACTGTCTAGTGTGGCCGCCAGTCCAGTTCATCAATTTCAGGTTCATTCCTCAACACTACAGGGTGGCGTACGTCAGTTGTGCCGTCCTACTGTGGGACACTTTCTTGTCCTACGTCAAGCATAAAGTAAGCGGGCCAGGCGACAACATTAGATCATGCATGTAAGGTTCAAACTATACACCATGTAAACCGGAAATGAGCTTCGTCCGCTAGCCACCTCGAAAGGGAAACACTCTCATTGCGCTAACATTGAGCGCGTGCCATGAAAGGGAAACAGGGTTGTCATTTGACATTGAGCACCGCAGCGCTCCTAGCGGCGAAAAAGCGAAGCCTAACAAAATTACATGGTGTATAAATCGTCCGAGCGTCGGACAATAAGTCTAAAATGTAAAGTGAACTTATTCGACAATTAAGCCCTTTGTGAATTGAATGATACAATCATTAGAATGTAAATCAGAATACGTCAGGCCTAATTACAGAATCAATATTAAGCATAGGCCCGGTAGTTAGAATGTAAATCATAATAAAATAAAACGTGTGTTGGAATAATTCTGATTAATCATAATTAGACATTTTTAGACTGTCCTCCATCACAATTAAGATACAATTAGTTGTGTTTAGATTTTAGAATAATCAAATATTTACACATGTATTTTTGTTTTATACTGTTAAGCTTATCCAATCATCCGGGGAGATTTAAAATTAACCCATTCTTAGCGTTTACACTGTGCTAATTATTTCTTGATCAGACTCAGTGTGAAAATTAAGCGAAATTAGTGCGCTATATAGGCCTACTATGGACGAAATGTTTTTTTCTCCTTTCTTCAAGTATATGCGTAATTAATTCATTAGGCCCTATTTCACGCGTTCAATACGTTATTTTTGCAAATTGTCAAACTCCAATTAATTTACGAGGAATTATTACGCGGTTAATTTATCTCGTGTGAACACAAATCATGTAAAAATGATTTTTTTTAAATTATTTTTCAATTTAATATTTCAGGATAATTGCAGCAGTAGCGGCACAACTACAGGGTCATCAAATATATCGGAACCGTCCACGACGTCGTTATGAGAATCGCTCAAGTTTGAACATAGGCCAAGAGGTTTTTACATTTAAAAAATAATTACGAACGAAGAGCGAAGAAAAAAAGAAATAAATAAATGCTTAATTAAAACTTATTTTTTACAATAAATGGCACAATTTACGATTGTGTTCTCGTTCACCTTGACGACGTAATTGCGTAGCCTGTCGCCATGTCCTATTTCAATAAAATAAACCTCTTTCAATTCCGAGTCGCACTTTTAAAAAGAAAATCATCATCATCATCACTGTATAGGCTCACGTGATGTACATGTGTACATACAGTTTAGTTTGTAAATCATGTTTAATTTTCAATATAAACTCTGTATTTTTTTAGATAAATTCTCACTGAATTAAATAACTAAATAAATAGATTTACGCTGTATCAAATAATGACGTCATGAACGAGTGCTTATTGGCGACTTGAAGGGGAAGTAAAGTTAGAAAACTAAAAATGATTAGATCTCATTTTACAGAGCTATTAAATTTGAATTAATTTAATATTTTCAGTTTCTTTGTATTTGGTGGAAAACGCTTGCATAGGCTATGGCTTTTTAAGATGGCACTGCCGCCGCCATCTTTGAATCATGAGGCCAAATTTAACTCTGCTTTTGCTATGATATTAGCTAATTGTCCGAGCGAGCTAGGACTATGTTTTTAGCGATATCGCTACTTTTTGACAAAGTTCACGCAGATTTTGTACACGGTGTTCCAAATTACGTGAAATAATTTCACACTTTTTTCAGCCACTTTTAAATTTTAAAAAATGCAAATTAGAAATGACTCGTAGACCAGCAGTTGCTTAAAACCTGGTCCTAATACTTGGAGGCCCTTTTTAGCCGGGGCCTGGGGTATTTTGCCCCAATTGAATCCGCATTAGGCGAAACGTATTAGGAGGACACCGTTGTTAGCTAGCAAATTTCGCAACAATTCGATTATTTTAAGCGTAACCAGTGCCAGTCGCCAATTATTTTGTTGAAAAGAGCGAAAAAAAAATATAAATAACCGCCAAAATTCTGTTCTTTTTGTTTTCATAAAAATCACAAAACCTTTACACATTCTGACCTAATCCATCAGTTCTGCCTGATTAAACAAAGGATGTTGAAAACAAAAAATGGCACGAAAAAATACAAAAAAATGTTTCTTTTCTTTTATCACACATAACTTGAACTTTAAGAAACGCAAAAAAAAAAATGAAATGAAAACATTCAATGGCGTTAAGATTTATAAACACCATAAATATGCAGAAGTACTTAGATTTGGTGCGAAAAAAAATAAATAATTCCTAAGGATATATAATAATAGTGCGGTAAAATGTGTCAATGCTTTTAGAAGCTCCGAGCTCCGCTAGCTCACAACAATGGATATATAAGCGCGGCAATTATGGTAGCCATTACTCAAGTATAAGAAAAACTAAACAGACGCGCTCAAGTAGGCCTTTAAGGAGCATTCACTAGGAGAGCTGCTTTCATTTTGCTCCAATAGATGGCGCTAGGCCTACGCGTTGTATTATTCATTCACACTCAACGTAAAACGAGATAATTTAAGTCAAGATAACTCAGATCACGTGACTTTTGTGGCGTCAGCTGGGGACAAAAGGGACGCGCTCATTAGCTGCCGATGAAATCATTTGTGCATGATGTCATCGGCAGCCAATCAGCGCGTTGTCTTTTTGTCCCCAGGTGACGTCACAGTCCAAGTTATCTTGACTTAAATTATCTCGCCGCGTTCGTTGTCTTTATATTCTATAGTCTCTGTTTGTAGCCCATCTGATTGAATTCAGATTTTATCACAAATATAAATCTCAAGACCTGTCTCAAGTCAAGACATCAGCTTTAGCAACTCCCGGTTATAAAGGGAGACTGCGGTCAAAATTCGAGAGGTGCGTGTAGAACTGCAGATGATATAACTAATTTGTATGGCAATCGCCCTTCATAACCGGAAGTCATTAAAACTGTCTTGACTCGAGACAAGTCTCAGATTTGCATTAGTGATTTCGGCTATAATCTCCAAATGAAAGAAGAAAAACCAATACCAGAAAATCATTTTTTAGGATTAAGCTTATCTGGATTGAAATAGTGTTTGTTTTTCATTAAAATGTTTTTTTTTCATTTATTTAAATAAAACTGCAGCTTTTGTGACATCACAACTAGGTTTTAAAGCCAAAAATAAAAATATATCAAAACTAGGTTTAAAAGACTACAAATTTCTTCTATTTTTTTTATAGAAAATTCGGCTCACTTTTACATACGGGAAGTTGCGCCACGTCGACGAAACGTAACTAATTTAAAAGCTAATTTAAATAAATATGGGAGTGAAAATAAACGCATGATTCCCAATGCGCGCAAAACGAAAACGCATGAACCGCGTGAATTAACGCCACAGAAAATTAGGCATCGTGCGGACATTGACATTTACGGCTCAAAATCAGGCCCAACACCACCGACTTTATGGTTTGAATAATTGTAAGTCCATTTGAATTTTGTAATCCGTTATGCTTACGTAGGACACGCAAACAGGCCTACGCAGAACATCAGAGAAACAACCTTTAAGTTTAGAGTCAAGATTATCGAGGTTCGCTATAAAAAATAAGCAGCCATATTTAATTGGCACTACCTGTTATATTCATAAAATTCAAATTGGTCCATAAATTAAATGTAAAGGCCACGAAGATTATTTTAGTGAAGGAATAAAGAATTATAAAATTTTAAAGGCCTCTAGACTGGTTTAGACGGATAAAAAAATCAAGGATCAAAAGCTGAACTTGGGCTAAGGCTGGATTCCCACCAGACGATATTGCGCGGCGCTACAGTGGCGCTGAGCGCTACACAGACGTCATGAAATGGGCGTTCGGTTCCCACCAGCCAATCCAACATGGCGACGTAGAATGTCGGACGTATTTCTCATGACGAATTCATTCTCAATTCTTTGCGTTATGACGTCACTTCCGGCAATTGCATCGGGCGTACAATCGTAACCGGAAGCTCGACTCCGATGTAAAATCCGCTCGCTACGTCAATAAAATATGCAAAGATATTAGTTCAAGACAAGTTTTGTGTGGAGTTTATCGTCGTAAATATGCATGAAAGGAAACTATAACATTCGCTACGGTTCACAGGACCTGCAGGAATGACGAGGAAGGATTGTGGTTAGAATTAAAGGCAGCGGAGAAAAAAAAAACTGTTTGAATTTCAAATTTGCCACATTTAGGCCTAGTTATTTTTTTAGTTTAGTTTTTTCCTGTCGTGAACGACTTAAGTAGCCTATGGTAACCTATCTGAGAACGTTGCAGTTCAATTCACGCAGCGAGATTCCTGAAGAAGAAGAAATCATGACCGAGAGAGGAAGGACGTGATAAGCCAAAAAAAGTCCAGGTGTAAAATTAAGACGAAATTGCGATACTTGGCGTGACAAATGTAAGATGGCGCATAAAAACGAAATTGTTTTGCCCACGCAAATCACTTCCGGATAAGCGCGTCGTCTCACTTGAAGAACAAAACATTTATAAGAAAAAATCAATCGAAGTGCCACGTGACAGAAACATCGATAATTATAATTATCGATGAATCCGATGATACTATTTTATCGGGACCCAGTTTGGCGGGAACAACAACAACACAAAAAAGTGCAGAAGAAGAAGAAAAGTATTTTCTTCGGATCTCTTTGTTCCCTTCGCATTTTTTATTACTGTGTCAGTGGGTCAACAGAAGATTTGGAGGCAGGGGAGGGGGGAGGAGGCGTTCAACTGAGATCAATTATACAAAAAAGGACCAGCAAAATTGTGGAAGAAATATTTGTGGAGAAAAAATACTTGCCATTGAATTATTCCATAAAAAACCGGTATCATTTATGTCGTCACAATGTAGGCCTTACATGAAATCTTTTCATGAAATCCTTACATGAAATCCTTTCATGAAATCCTTACATGAAATCCTCACATGAAATCCTCACATAAAATCCTTATATTAAATCCTGCAGCCATTATGCCTAGGTGTACATACATGTATGTAAGCCTGGAAATATTTCCGGAATAATAGGGAGAAAAATGGAAAGATGGAAATATTCCTGAGGGATTTTGAAAAAAATATAGTAATATACCAAAAGTCTTCAGGTATTTTTTTTATTCTATTTTTCCGGAAATTTTACAGCCCTAGTTATGTGCATGTAGCTCTTCTAGTATAACGTACTATGCATGCACGTACACTTGTACAATGTATGTCAATGGAATTATGCGGAAGTCCTTTACTCACGTTAAATGCTCAAAAATTCGATAAATTTGAGTCGATTAATTAACTCTTTGGTCCAACTCATTGAACATTTTAATTTGATGATTTAAACATCATATTAAAAATAAAATAGCATCATGCCGAGCCTCAGTTGCCTACTTTCACGTAATTATTTTAATTGAATTTTAATTGCATTTCTATTGATATAGAGAATCAGTTTCACGCTCGAAGAGATGATGATGATGATGATCAGATGTTTTAATTAAATAATCAAATACATGTATATCATATATTTTAATGAATTATAAAATTTATCAAAAAGTTTAATTGCATTATCAAATTTATCAGATAGGTGCTAATTTAATTATTGAAATACAAAAGATTTTAATAATTAAAATACAGTTAATTTTAATTTAAGTTTTAATTATAAGAAATACAATTGATTTTAATTAAGGATTTATGGTAGGCCTATTTAATTTATTTAAGGGACTTGCGATGACAACGGTACTCAGATAAGCTTTGAAAGTGAATCATAAGTTTACTTTATCGTTTGATTTTTTGTACATGCATTTATTTTTTATCTTAATGTATTTTTCGTTTGGTTTTAAGTGAGTCAATTGATACGATTTTGTGATAAAAAAACCCAATGACATTTAAAATTTATAATAAAAAAGAATGAAAAAAACACCGTCTAGATTTTAAACAAAACAAAAGTCTCTGAAAAGAAACATTTTTTTTGCCTCTCCTCAACACTGTTATTAAAGAACCCAAAAAAAAAAAAGATTTTTAAAAATAAAAATGTACCAAAAAGAAATGGGGAATTATTGTTCGGAGTACACACAAATTAACATAATTAAGTGTACAATTGGGTAAGTAGGCTTGCGAGCAGCAGCGTTCAATTAACTCATTTTCTGTTCACTGCAAAATCTTCAAGGAGAATGGGTCTAAACAATTATTATTATTTCTTTCAAAGGCCACACCATAGCACAAGAGGGGATTGTTCGTATTCTCCATCATCATCATAATCATCACCCGTGCAAATTGACAATGAAACTATAGCTGATTGCAGCGCCAACTCGGTTATAATCACACATTCAGACGGAAAGAAAATAATTCAACGGCTGCAGCGCGTTAAAAAGCAAAGCCTAAATGTTCAAGAGCACCACAACTGAAAACGGAGATATTTAAACGACTTTGGAGCAAGGCTAATAGTGTGCAAAATTACTAAAAGTCCGAGCGAGCATGGTTGTTGGTAATTCATAGGCGGTTTTTTATAAAGGGGAAGCGACAAGAAGTTTGACTTTTTAAGTTTTAGGTTTTTAAAATCCCTTTATTTTTAAAGATAATATTTTGTTTGCAATTTTAGTTTTTTTTTTCCGCAATAAATAGCCTAGTTAAGGATGAAAAACCAATTAAATTTACTGTTGCGATTCTTGGATAATTAATTGAAAAAAATCTAACCAAAAGCTGACGGCAATTACAATAAGTTACGTAGCGACGACTTTCTAACGTTAATTGTTTAAGCTCCGGCTTTGAAGCTAAACGATACCTGAGTGTTGTCTTTTGTTTAACTGAGAGAATTCAAGTAGGACTATAGGATTTGTGTTAAGACGTGAGAAGTTTGTCGTTTCACTTTTAAAAAATAAAAAGCGCGAAAGATAAATAAAAAGTTGCGAAATTCAAAACTTCGCCAATATAGGAGTCACTTTCAAGGAGAGAATTATTCCACGTAGTTCACCATACTGGCCTATAGAGTAAAAAAGACAAAAAATAAAAAAGGCTAAGAAAAATCCCGTTTATTTAGAATACATGTATATCTGAATAATTAAAAGTAGGCCTAGGTGGGGTGGTGGTTGGAGGTGTTTCCTCTTCAAGTCTCAATAATTGTATGCCTTACATTAGAAAGGAGGCAAGTTTTTTTAAACTATTTTTTATGATTATTATTATTAGACCATGCATACTCCATAGAGCGAAGGAGTTGCCCTACTTTAGTTCAGTTTCTTTGAGTGAGTGAGTGAGAGAGGAGAAATAATAATAATAAAATGGACGTCACTAGTGCTACAGACAGTCAAGTCACGTGGCTCATGGTTCCACCTACCGAAAACAAAGAAGAAAGAAAAAAAAGCGGGACAATTTCTGCCAATAAGAATCAGAGGTTCTGATGATCAGAAGCAAGCGTCCCTGTTTGTCTGTCTGCACTCGATTATGTTCATGCTGAACAAGGTGTCTGAATGTGTTCCGCCTGAGCGTAAATTCACATCATTTACGATCATCACTTGGAGCCAGGAAGACTCCACTTGAAGCTATACACTGTACTGGAAGTTACCAGGTCTGGACAAAACAAAGACATCTTTGTTTGCAAAGGTGCGCAGCTCAAACCTCGAAGCCCATCACGTGGTTTGTGATTGCATTTGTGATTTTTGGTTTATTTTTGGTGTTTTTTTTCTCCAAAAAATCTGGTGAAGGACAACAGATGAAGACGGACAAATTCTCGTGCGGATTTCACGAACAATCGGTTTAGAAGTAACGGTAAAGATCAAACAGGAAATGCGTAAGTGTCACCTTAAGGTATAAAATATGGTGCATGACGTCAGAGATTTTGGATGTACAACACAATCTTTGCTAGTCTATCTTTCATATAATATTAATAATTAGTCAATTATTACTAGGCTAGTAGTATCTGATACTACTAGAAGTTCGAACGAGAGTGGGAAGGAAAGAAAGAGGGAAGGAAAGAGGGACTTTTAGTAATTTTACATATTACTAGCCTAGTTAAATTGTGATTTGAATATCAATTTGTAACATGTATAATTGCAAGTTAGAAATTGACATTCAAATGGCAATTACACTAGTGCTTTAAACGTTTGCTCGCATGTAAGGAGACATGTTAATGCTAAGCACGTTGGTTTTCCCGCTATTTTAAAGGGGAAGCGTCAGTTCCCCTTCACTGTTACCTTTGATGGCGGGTGCACAATGTTAGCTCAATGAGAGTGTTTCCCATTCAAGACGCTAGCAGACGAAGCTCATTTCCGGTTTAAATTGTGTATATAAAGCTGCAAAGACGTTAAGTTCACTTAACACTTTAGGAATCTGACTCGACTTGAGGAAATCCTAAGATCAGCTGGACAACGCCATTTTGTTACAATAATGTAGATATAGGTAGGTCTACATGTAGACCTAAGCATGTTTCGACTCAAGAAATTGCAATTAGGCGATATGGATATTTGATAAGCCCACAGCAGGGTTCTGTGTGACAGAAGCCAGTCTTAATAAGACAAGTCTTGACTTAGATTCTCCAAGAGACTGTCTCGCCCAAGACAGGTCTTGAGACGTGCATTAGTGATTCGACTTCCAAACAAAGAAAATTCCTCTGGAGAAAATTCGCCATTTTTAATAGGCCTAATTAGTTGCGCCCTCAATAGACAAATTCATGTAACGGATATTATTGTAGAATAGACTACATATGTAGGCCTATCCTTGTCTATAATAATAAAATGTATGGAGGAAGAAATCAAAAGGTGACGCGAATAAATGGCGTTATCCATGCAAAACGGCGCGCAACGCGTTGCAGTTATATGTGCGAATTGTGTTATACCCGCACTTAATTATTGTTAAATTTCAAAGCGCGCGTCGTTATAGCGCGCCATTAATTAAACGTAGGCCTATTTATACGCTCGTTGTTTAATTGTCTGAGCAGAAAAGCTAAGCGTCGAGAGAGTGGATCGAGATAATTACCAGAACTAGAGATAACTACATAATTAAAATTGCATGTGCTGTTGTTCCGTTTTGACCGGATAAAATAGTGGGCCTATAATCCACGTGGTCAAATTAGTAGGGTTCTTAAAGGAGAGCGACCGGCGATTTGCAAAACAAACATTAAACGCGCCATCAACTTCTCTCACGGAAGGCGCCATTTTGAATACAAGATAAACGAGGCCCCGGCTTTATTCCATTCAGATCGACGATCATCGAAGGCGCGTAACGTCTGTCACGTTAGACGCCAGAGTGTCACGCTGCGCGCATCTCAAGGAAGTAGGCATTTACATATATTTCACCGGAAGTGCTGGTCCGCTATTTTATTTTCATTAACTGCTCAATAATTGCGGGGAAAAAAACTATAAAAGAACTCGGAATAGTTTCTTAAACAAAAAGAGATGAGAAAAAGCAAAAACTAAAAAAATCTAAAACATACTGATGCTTCCCCTTTAAGACAAAAGTGGGCAGTACGCTAGCAGACGAAAAATACTTCTATGGCAGATTAACATTGGACATAGGCATTCATATGCAGCAGGTTCTTCACCTTGTTCGCAAATTGTCCTCCATTTTTCTTTGACAAATTGTCCTTCATTTTTCTCGTCTTTGTTTCATGTAATGAGCTAGGGAAAATCACACCCAGGACTTGATCTCAAGTTTGATGGACAAAAAAATAAACTTTTGTCCGCAGAACCTTTGGAAATTCTCGCGCTTTCCGGCACGTACATATCAGCGCGGTGTAATTGGCGCAGAGGTGAACTGGTAATTTTGGTCACATGACAAAGAATCGATGCGAATCTAGAATGGAGAATAGCTATATAGGGAAAATAAAAATCCTCCCACGCGACTAATCAATTTGCAAAGCAAAACTTAAAATCAAATTAAATGACAACGACCCCGCCAATTGAATTAGACATGGAAACTCTGTTTCTCAAGCTTCTATGGAGCATCTAATTAAGTTTGCGCGAGTTCGCAGGATCCCGAGAACATACACTAGATGCCTATCGAAACGCCGCCATCTTGAATTTTTTTTTCCCAAGCAGACGCACCGCGCCTCGCTTTGACTGACGGAAACAATTAGCATCACGCCATTATTATCATCAGCGGCGTATCAATTGTATATGTGGAACATCGGCTGATCCATTCAGCACCTGAAATCAATTGCACTTTTAACCCCCTCCTGCCAGCGCGTGAATGAAACATTAATGGATGCAGTGACAACGAATAAAGAAGGGTGCGTGGTTTCGTTTGTTCCAGATTTTTTTACTCATATTTGAACTAAAGGCCAATTGTTGTAAACTTATCATCATCGTAGCGGTATATTGTTAGTTAACAAGTGCATAATACATTTCGCATTTTGATGTAAGCTCAGTAGTACAACTTGTATGTAGGCCTTGGTAGGCCTAATAACTCGTCAATAAAGCACACCTTTAAAAATCACCAGAAAACGCTTTAGTTTAAAGGGGGAGTCGCGTTAGATTTTCACTTTTTAAATAGGCCTATTATGTTTTTTCGAATGGATCTTTGTGATATAAATCTCGACAAAATCTACGACGCATACTATTTTCTTAAAAGGTAATTCAGGATCT
Organism: Polyzonium germanicum; assembly: GCA_034700265.1. Classification (NCBI taxonomy): domain Eukaryota; kingdom Metazoa; phylum Arthropoda; class Diplopoda; order Polyzoniida; family Polyzoniidae; genus Polyzonium; species Polyzonium germanicum. The sequence continues at coordinate 2,609 of JAQIYI010000812.1, read as the reverse complement.
TTTTGAAAAATCTGAATAATTAAAACTCAACTCTTTCTTCGATTCTACACGAATTTATGGAAACACTTTGGCAAAAATTTTCAAAATCGGTTGATTAGTTCTCCACTAACACTCACTCAAACGTGCGATGAATAATTTGATTTGAACCAACAGATGACGCGATAAATTTGGCGCCAAATCGTGACAAAACATTAGAACTTCCGGCTACGTATTTCCGGTGTCCACGCGCATTTTTGCTACGATCGTTTACGCGATCGTTGTCCGATCGAGCGCCATGATGGCAATGAATGCCATATTATACATAACGCATTTTACAAAAGATGCCGTTAGATGGCGCTCCATGTATTTTCCGGAAGTTGACATGTGTGAGCCGGCACTTGAAATATATATCGAAAAAATGTTATATTTAGTAAAATTGAGTAAAAAAACGCGGTTTTCTTTGAATTTAATTCTTTTTGTAGATAAAATAATAATTATAATAAACCATTAAAAAACGTCAAACAGATCTTGAATGCCCCTTTGATACAACAAAAACTATAGCTTTGCAATATAATTCTCACCTGACACGCATCCTTTCCGCCGTCGGCCAAACCCGCGCACAGATAGAGCTTGTCGATGTCCTGCTTATAGACTTCGTCGCAATCCGCGTTGTTCCAGATTGGAACTTCGGCGTAACGCAGAACTCCGCTTTCGCTGCCACCAAATGTTGTCGCGCCCCACCCGGTAACTGCATCATGCGTTCAAACAAGAAACAATTAGTTAAATGCGATTTCTTGAATTTCTCTTCTCCAAATTCACAATTAAAGTTGCAAATTTGTCTTACGTTTAAAAAAAAAATGCAAAAAAAAAAAAAATTGATTTTATTCGAGTGACACACAAGTCACCTCTCGATTGTAAAGCACACTAAAATTTTATCCAAACGAATTGCCTCCAACCTGTTCCAAATTGGCCCATAAGGTCTTCGCTAATGACGTCATCGCCAGGCAGACAAATCGGCTTTATGTAGTCCGTGTACGTGACGGGCTTGTCCAACTTGAGCAGAGCGATGTCATTGTAGTAGGTGCGCAGCTTGAAGTTCTCGTGAGTGATGACGTTGGTCACTTTGCGTTCAACGGGGTTCTCGACGGGGTCGTCTTCGCTCGAAGCCAAGTTCGTGTCCCCCAAACGAGCCGAGAATAGCACTGCTCTGTACCTGCGCGCATACGATTAAATATAGGCCTACATTATACAGGGTGTAGACATAGACATAAGAAACCAGGGGAGGAAGTTTACAGTTCCCTGGGACCTAGGCAAAATACAGGGTGTAAACAGCGTTTTTATTTCTAGACCAAAATGCACCAAGATCACTGGGTGCGAAAATGGCAGCGTAATGCAAAACGAAAAAAAGAGCGTCGTCTGCTATCCGCCATTAAAGTAAACTTTGCCGTTGAGTAGCTGCCATGAAAGGGAAATACGGACACGATTTAACATTGAGCGCCGTAGCGGCGCTCCTAGTGGCGAAAATTGGAAGTCTAGAAAATATTACATGGTGTATGGAAGACTCGATCTGGCCTTTGACTTTTGAACTTTTGATCAAACTGTAACTGCTCGCCTCGAGATCTTACTTTCGTTGACGACTGTCGTGGACGCAGTGCGATGCGGTGAGAACGTATCGGTGATTAATGAGCGCCCCTCCACACCAGTACTCTCGCTGCGCTCGTCTTTGCAAGTAAATGGCCACCTGTGCACGCATTTTCATGGAATTTATTGTAAATAATTTAGACAACGGAAACAGTTTTTGTTGCAAATACGCGATAATAATGTGAATGTCCATTCATATGTGACGTGCATATAATTCACCAGCCACGGCCATTGTCCAGCCATAGCTGCCTCTCCGCCGACCACTCTCGTGGTGACCACGTTGTTTTTGCCGCACCCTGTACGCGAAATGCAACATCAATAATAAAACATTAATTAATTGTCCCGGTTGCAAAACGCTGTCTCAATTGCAAATTAATTTTTTTGTTCTTGTCCGCAGTTTTTAAGTGAAATATTTCTTGCCTTCTCTAGGATCGTTCAATCCAATTTGGTTCCCTTCGCCGGGCTTCTGGGCTGCGGCCGTATCCGGTGACTTGGTCGATGCCTTCGTCGGCGGCGCCACTGTCGTCCCGCCTCTGATCGGCGGCTTGGCCGTCGTCGTCGTTTTCTGACTCGAGGAGGACTTTTGAGGGCAACAGATGCCCGGAAAGAAGTAAGTTCGAAAACACAAATATCTCGCTATGTTGTTCAGGTCCAGCAGCACGAAAGGACACGACGAAATGTCCTGGCATTGACCCAAGTCGCCGGTCGGCGTTCGACAAGGAGTTCCCTCGTTGCGGCCTTTCGTCGGTGCTTTCGTGCTTCCTTTGATGGTCGCTGGCTTGGCCGACGTGGTCGTATTAATTTCTTTAGAAACAGGTAACAAATTGGTAATAATTTAATAATAATTAAAATTCATAATTTAATACTAATTAAAATTCATAATTTAACACTAATTAAAATTCATAATTTAATACTAATTAAAATTCATAATTTAATACTAATTAAAATTCATAATTTAATACTAATTAAAATTCATAATTTAATACTAA
>JAQIYI010000811.1:0-15268 GCA_034700265.1 Polyzonium germanicum | reverse complement strand
ACAAAATATGCACAAGTCTAAAAATATGCACTAAACGACTAATATGAAGTAGACCGAGTCCCTGAAAAGTGCCAATTTGTTATGCAAAAATATGCGCTTTCAAATTTTAAAAGTAGGCCACAAATTCCATAAATCGCGAACATATGAAAGTCACATGACTCACATCTCTTTGCATACCACAAAAGATTTGTAAATGCATACAAATCCGGCCTCTACTCGTTAAGTTACATCAGGCGATGAAATAAACAAATACATAAAGTAATAGTTTACAGAAAAACAATCATAAACTCATTTAAACTCGTTTTATTTTGCCAATTAAGATTTGATTCAAACGGTTTTACGTCTTCTTCGCAATCCGATCTACCTCTTCGGCCTGCTCTCCGAAAGCGTCTTTCTGTTGTACATCGGAGCGTCGCAGATTTACTCTTCGCGCTACACGGAAGTGCAGTTCAGACAGTCGGCATCAAAAGCATCCATCTTGACAGGTAATTATACTAACCGCGTTGTGTTTCTTTCGATTAACGCAGAGCTGTAGGCCTACTGATGGCCGGAATCACTAATGCAAATCTCATCATCAGACCTGTCTCGAGTCAAGTCAAGAAAACTTTAATACATCTGTAAGTCCGGTCCTACAAATGTAGTGAAGAGCCTCACATACATGTATATACAAATTGTATAACTCTTGCACCACGTGACTCTGTCAGATTGACAAAAACCCACAATGTGGTTTAAGCGTGCAAATACCTTTTTTTGTTTTCAAGGTGTTTTCGGCATTTGCATCATGACGGCGTCCTGTATTGGCGGATCAGTGCTGTTCTCAAGATATCGGCCCAGTGCCAGACGCGTATCGGGAATCAATACGACGCTGAGATTCGTCCAAGTGCTGCTCATAATCGGACAAATGATGTTGTCTTGCGGCAAGGTGAACTATGCAAACGTCAGCATCGGAAACAACAGGTGCACAGAAATATATATTTTTAAAGCGTCCAGGCCCAGACTATTTCTCGACAGCAGCCGCCATTACATGTACCATAGAAGAGTATAGATTTTGCAAATTTTATGAAATTAATTGATGGACAATTTGTTTGGTGATCTATGAACGCGTGATCGAATTATGAGATGCTACCTGATTCACTGACTCACTTGAATTAATCAGTCTTCTTAGGCGCAGATTATCGTTAGGCCTACTCTCTCTACTAACATCTAATGGCGGCTACGACAGTCGTCTGCTAAAACAATCGATGGCGCAATAATTCTCGAATATATCTTCCATCGTGTCTGGCTCTCAAGATTTGACATCAAGTCGAGTTGCAGCAAGGCTTGCGACTGCTCGGGAAGCTTCGAACCAGTGTGCATCGGAAACGTCACCTTCCTGTCGCCGTGTCTCGCCGGATGCACTCGATACCATGCGAACGGCAAGCAAAAGGTTTGCTTAGTTGACGCTATACACTACGTAACATTTTTATAGGCTTGTCATTATAGCCGCTAGGTGCGCTACGGCGCTCAACGTTAAATCACGACCCAGTTTCCTTTTAATGGTAGCTGCTCTATGGTGACTCAACAACAAGGTTTACTTTAAATGGCGGCTAGTGAACGACGCTTACTTCCGGTTTACGTGGTGCATATAAAGGTTCAAACCATGTGAACAGGAAATGAGTAGTCGGCTAGCCACCATTAAAAGGGAAACCGCCTCCATTTGAGGTAACGTTGTAGTCGGGCGCTATGAAAGGCGAAAAACTGGGTCGTGACTTAACACTCGATCCACTGCAGCGCTCATAGCGGCGAAAATGTGAAGCCTAACAAATATTACATGGTGTTTTGTTTAACTTTTAATTTTTCTAGCGATTCTACGATTGTACTTGCTCTTCGTCGTCCGGCGTTACGCCGAACAACGGTCATTTCGACGAGTGGAATAACGCCAGCTCTTCCGGTTTTCCGATGGCCGAATCCGGAGTCTGCGTTTCAAAGACATGTTCGGCGCTCAGCTTCTACTTAGCGCTGACGTCCATCATTAACTTCCTTTCGGCGGCTCTGTATCCGGCCAGTGCAGTAATAATTATACGGTGAGGATCCTCGAACAAAATTGAAGGATTTGAATGAAAGCGATCGACATGCACCTATTTTCAAAACAGAAACTCATTGTTCGTTCGTTCAAGCACGATTTACTAAACATTATCCACGAAAAAAATCTACATTCTTTTATCCATTCAGATTTTTACGCGCAATCAAACACACTAGACGAAAAGCGCATGGACGCCGCCATCTTGATTTTAGCGGATCATTGATTCCGGTTTGATTCCATTAAGGTCTACGAATGAAGGCGCATGACGTATGTCACGTGAGACACCAGAAAGAGTGTGTGTGTGTGTCACGTGGCGCAACTCGATAAGCGTATATCGGCTACCGGAAGTGATGGTCCGCTATTTTATTTCAAATGAATACTAAAAAATCTACATTAAGAAAGCAAAAATCACTCAAAATATTTTCTTTAAAAATGAAGCTTCCCCTTTAAAAAAATTCTAGGCCTACTATCGAACCATGAAACTCGGGCTGCAACTGTAAGCTAATAAATTTACTTTTACCGACATTTTATTTTTCAGGAGCGTTGACAAGGCTGACAAAAGCGTGGCAATGGCTTTGAAAGTCGTCGGGTTCTGCCTTTTAGGTAAATCTATACAAGTTCAGTTTCAATACATTAATGTACATTTAGAGTGTTTAGTCAATAGGCCTACACCGTGTAGTATTTGTAGGCTTTGCATTTTCGCAACTAGGAGCGCTGCGGCGCTCACTGTTAAATCGCGAGCCAGTTTCCCTTTCATGGCCGCTGCTCAATGTTAACAATGGCAAAGTTTACTTTTAATGGCGGATAGCAGACGACAGACGACACTCATTTCCGGTTTACATGGTGTATAGTCTTAGACTTGAAAAAAAATCCCAAACCAGGTTAAGAATACGACATTTTTTCATTCAGAGATCGGAATGGAGAAATGATGTCAATCAGAACCTGCCTCGGGATTTTTTCAAGTCGAGACAGCTATAAGTCATTGGTGATTCAGCCTTAATTTTGTTGTCACAATCTTTACTAGGTTTCTTTCCGGGTCCCATAATTTACGGTGCCGTCTTCGACAGTGCTTGCCTATTGAGAGAGTCGGAGAGGTGCACCGGTGGACAAGGCAACTGCTGGGTCTACGACGTCGATTTGCTGCGCCAACGCTTCCTCGGCACATCGGCCACGGTGATCACCGTCTCGGCCGTCTTATGTTTCCTCCTCTACAACCAAGTTCGTAAGCGAAATATAATACTTTTCGACGAAGACGACGACGTCGAAAACATGAAAAACGCTAAAACTGAACGCGAGATGAAACCGATGAGCAAATGCTAATTTTTTTTATTTTAAAAGCACAAATTCGCATAAATAATTCGCGCGTATTAAAACACCAAAAAAAAACCTCACGCACTTATACGTATTGACGGTATTGTTCGTATTAAATACATGTAAGAAGTCACCTGAACTATTAAGATTATTTTAAAATCTTAAGTTGCTATGTTTTAATGTAAAATAAAAACAAAATAAAAGAAACGCATTTAGCTATTTGTTGTGCATAATCAGACCTGCCGTATGATGGTGGGCAGTTTGAATTTTCGTTTTTTTTTATAATTAGGCCTAAGGTAAATTTTGCGCAAGATTTATTATTTCTGCAGAGATTTTTGTTTTTAAAAAATGTTTATCAGATTGTAGGCCTATTCTTTTAGTAAATAGTTGAACGTTTTTAACAAAGTTCCATGAATAAATAATGATTAAATATTTAGTTAAAATGCATGATTTTTTATTTTATTTTAATAATTCTTTTTAACGGAAATATTAGTGAGAAATTCGGAAATCGGAAGGTCATGGGATCGTCTCCCACCTGTTCATACCTTAATTTTCTCACATTTTTAAATTCGCTATGATAGAGAGCTGGCCTCTGAGATTGGGTCAATGTAATAAATCAAAGAATCTAGGAATCTTGACTCAAGTCTTTATTTCACGAAATTCACAATGTAGGCCTACAGGATGGTTTCAATAGTGACAAATTGTTGCTCCAGTTTTTGACACCTGTTTTAGAACAACTACATCTGTTTTTTTACTTACCGGTATTAGTTATTACATGCTAACTTTGTAAGTTTTCTTCACTATTTTGCCATCACCTTCGATCCATCATGCAGAAGAATACAATTCCTACCAATTGTGGGTACCTCCCAAGTTCCCAACACACCGGGAGCTTAATCACCGTTACATGTAATCCAATAGATTTGGATATTTTGAATAGATGTACTCAATGTGAAAATCGAAAACTCTGAGCACACAGGTATTTGTGCAAGACCACATTTGTGTCAGCGTGCTGGACTAACTGGAAGCCAACTCTGGAAATAAGTTCACTTTCAATGTGACGGCATGTGCATTACGTCATTAGCCCAATTAACCTATTCGTGCAACTAAACACGATTCTTATCATCAACTTAACTATACTCAAATATAATTATCGGGCCTTAGGCCCATATCACTAACACCACAGACTTGAGCTCGTCTTACTCAAGTCAGGCTTTTCCACGTGACAATCTCCATTGCATTTCATTGCACGTGCATTCTTGAGATTGAACGTGCGATCTTGAGAATACACGTGCGATATCCATAATAAAATTCAAAAGAAATTGTTCAAAAGGCTGACTTGAGTGAGACAAGCTCAAGTTAAGAGAGTCTCAAGCTCAAGACACTTACATTTTGGTGCGCCACACACATTTTAACCCCCCCTCCCCCATCTTAGCCCTCAGGCAGTGGATATACTTACGGCTGATGGAGGCGTCAGAATAACGTTAAAACGTCCGTCAAGCACGTATACGCGGAACGTAGCGTACCGTAACGACGTCAGCGTAAAACGACGTACGATCAAAATGGACGGACATTGGGCATAATTATTCATGTGCTGGGCCTCGGCTGGACGAATTATTTCGGCCTAAATTTATTTAATTCCATTCTGAACGGAAAAGAAAGATAAACAATTAGGCCTAGCCAAGTTGTAGGCCTAAATTATTCTGGCCATACGCGCCAAACAGAGATCTAATTTACAAATGAGTTGAAACGACGTCATTATTTACCATTCCGTTGATTTTTAAGAGACAGACAGTGTAGGCCTACTCACGTGCGGGCAGTTACGGCAGAGCAGGCACCCATCGTTGAAATCGGTGTTCACGAGTTCAGTGAATTCGCGCTACACAGATGTAAGTTAAGTTCTACGAGCGTATAAACCACACAAACCACGACACAGATAATGATGATGATGGTCTCCAGTTTCACAACCGCGATACATTTATCCACGAAATTTAACTTGGATCTTGAAATTTTGATGAAAATAAACAAAAAAGGACGCCGTAGAGCAGAACGCAAAAAAGGACGCCGTAGAGCAGAACGCAAAAAAGAACGCCGACATCTTCCTTTTACATAGCTATACAGAGTGTCTCCCGCTTCCCGCTCCATCGCCATCTTCTTCTATGTTCAGTTTGAACTATTCGCCGCTAGATGGCGATACCTCCTGGAAAGATTTGCAAATAGTTAGGGAAATAACCGCCAGGTGACAGCACCTGTCACTGTTTATTAAATAGAGCACGCAAGGAGCTCTTGCGCTCTTGGAAGCGATGTTTAGGAGGTGCCTCCACCTGGCGGTCAACTTAAATAATTATTTACATTCAACAGTGTCGTCTGCTATTACTGGGGGGAGCTGTGACTGCTGAACAGTGGTTCAGTGGACAGAGCGCATCCCTCTTAGCAAGTCTGCTTGCTCGTGGCAACTGTGGGTCGTGGGTTCGATCCTCACTGATCCATCCCTTAGGTGTTGTTCTCCTGATTGATTTTACGGTCGCCTTCCCTAAATTCGTAGCCATTTTCCTAGTGATTTTAAAAGCTAGAAGTGTAAAGAATGAAATTAAGATCAATCTTAATTTAAAGAAGAAGAAGAAGTTAGGCCTATCTGGCCGATTTTGGTTTCCCTGTTTGTCTAATTTCTAGATTCTAATTTTATTCTAAGATCAAATTTAGTGCATAATTTACTGTAAATAATGGATATTTTAAGTCAAGTGAAGCATTTATACGACTCCAAATTGTATTCCAACGTAACATGTTTGGTAAGCTATAAACGCTTAGCAGTAGTAGGCCTACCGCCTATCTAGGCCTACTGCACTAGTTGTGCACTAGCCTATGCTAAATGTGGCGCTCACTTTCAAAATCGTATAAACATGGCTTTGAAAACTCACGTGTAACTGTAAGCGTCTAATTAAATGTTTGTTTCGCAGGCCAACATGCTTCTCACGCTCTCCGATAACAACCCAGAACTGATGGCACCGCCGCACAACCTCCAGCTGTTGATTTACTACGGAGACTCGGTGTACAAATTGAACGAATATTGCAAGGCAGAGGTACATAGTTATCGTTTATTATCATTAAAATTATATTCTACGGTATAAAGTACCGGTATGCCCATCAGTTTGTCACAGCATAACTAATAGCAATTTACCTACCGGTATGTCATTTTCTTGCAGAGTATTTATCAAAAGGCATTGCAGTACAAGAAGAGCATGACTGGAAAAACGAAAGGAAAATCTGCCCAAACCGTGGAATGTTTAAATTTGATTCATTATGATACCGTACATCTACATTTATATGCACAACTTTAGCAAAACAAACATTTTAGCCTACTAGGCTACATGTAGACCGACTCTTATGAAATTAAAACTGTTTAACTTTTGACTCAAATCTACAAAAATTATTTTATGTCAGCACGAACAGTTTTAACTAGTCCTACAGTATGTATTTTTGTAAAGGATTTGTATTTTGTTATTTCTACAGGATGTAGTCTCGGACGCGGACATCAAATATCGTATTTACTTGTGTCACAACCAAACGAAGCAATACCAAAAGGCAATCTTCATAGTGAGTTCCATCAATGAATCATGAAATCCATAGTTTTAGAACAGCATAGTTGAAGCCAGGACTATAAAGGCCAGTGGATAGTCCTAGCTGATCCATATTATAGGCTGCCCATGTATTAAATGTAATTTTACAAAGTCTTGTTAAAATTCGTTCAAATAGTTGGAAAGTATTTCCGGCAAACAACGAACAGTAAAAGTGAGCATGGCTTTGGCGAAGCTCTACCACGAGATTGGCCAAGAAAGATCGGCCATCACTTGTTATAGAGATGTTCTTAAGTGAGTCACATATGACATTCTCAATTTAAAGAGGTTACTTCAGTTACTAAGATATGTTTAATTGAGCTGACTTAACGGGACCGTTTTATAACAGCGTATTTCTGAACAATTTGTAAAATAAATAAATAAAATTGTTATTGTCTGATTTGAATTCTTTTTGCAGAGAATGCCCATTGGCGTTTGAAGCGGCTCTTGGACTTCTTTCGCTGGGAGTGAAGGGCATTGAGGTGGCCACCCTGATCCTCAACGCCACAACAGGAATGGCGCACATGGATTGGTTCGTATTTATATATACAATTATACTCGTGGATTACACGTCCGAGGAAACTTTCTTAATTTGAATACCGTACCAAATCTATTTCACTTTGAACAGTAGTTTAGAATTTCAATCCTATTTTTATTTTGACTATTTTCAGGATTTCCGTCTGGGTCAAGGCTTATGCGTCGCTAAACGCTCGAGAGTTTGCACAGTCTATCACTGCCTTAAATCAACTGGATTCTAGGGTAAGTAACTCTGTGAAATACTATGATATTGTGAACCATTTACAGATTTTTAGAAAAATTCTAGATTCCAATTTTAATTTTGATTTACAGATTAAATTTCAAATATAAAATGACTATTTTTGATCAAAATGTCAAAGTAAAATCGCTGTCAGACAGCTTTAGTATTAAAAGTCCTTTCAAATTACGTAAAAATTGCAAACTAAATTATATTACTAAATCTGTAACTGTTTCACTACGGGTACATTATAACATTTTAAAAGACCCCTGAATGATTAGTAATAAGCTAGTTGCGTGTCCACAATGCATATTTAATAAATACGCGGACAACATTAAGTACCGGTAGTCTCCTTTTTTCTGAATCTTTTGAAATATCCTTGCAGTCAACGCTTCGTGGAAACGTCCTAGTGCTTACTTCTCTAGGCCAAACTCACTACTACGCTGGGTAAAAATGATATATTTTTGGTGTTTAGGCATGTAGAAAGTTGATGGTTATTATTCATTAAAAATAAAATTATTGCTTTTCAGGGAGTACAGCCAGGCGCTCACTGTCCTCCGCCGAGTCAGTTAATTTCTTTAAACTATTTCTTTACATTGCTATTACACTGACCCACACATAATGATTTTTTTTTGTTAAAAGGTTCACTTTGTTGATCCAAATCATGCAGCTGGCATGGATATATTGTCCACACTTCTATGTCGCGAGAAAAAGTTGGATGAAGTTGAAAAGTAAGCAGCGTTTAAAATTCAACACAAAAACAATCTGAAATATTTCGTATAAAAATGAATGAATTTCATGGGCTTTGTATAAATGATTTAATTCGAAGGCTATTTATCTGCACAGGTTGTCCACGCATTTAATGTCCACCAATGAAGGAGCTGCTGAGACCTGGGTTGCTTTCGGAAATTACATAATGTCTACGACCATTCCCATCAAAGCCGAATTCTACGCTCAAAAGGTATGATGGCAGTGCACTTTTTCAGGTAGACTCATAGCTGGTCAACGAATATAGTTACGCGACTGTATTTATGTAGGCTTGTTCGCTGGCTCCGACGAACGTCGAGGCTCTGCTGCTCAAGGGCAAAGTTCTCTTCCAATTGAAGAAATTCCAGGAGTCCGTCAGTGCGTACCGGGAAGCTCTTAGGATATCTCCCTTTCGTTTTGAAGCTCACCAAGGTTAGCGGTTTTTTTTACAAATGCCTACTCACGACGTCCCGCGGGTAAGACAGGGTATTGAATTTGTTCTCAAAGGTCTGGTAAACTGCTATAAGGATTTGCATCGTCTACGAGACGCGCTCACGATCGCCACCAATGCCTGCAAACAGCTGGGCCAAGTGCCACGCACGCTTGTTGTAAGTATGCTTTAACTACGCAAGTTAAATGTACTCCATTCCGTAGTGCTGATCAAGTGACAATAAGAATGATTTTTTTTCTAGCTTTATGCTTCTGTTTTGGCGACAAATCCGACATCTGTCGGCAAGGTATTTAGTTCTGTTTATTTTATAGAATGTTTTTTTCTTCATGGGCTTATATTAATTTGATTTAATTTTTAAAAAATGGGTTTTACTTGTATTTTCGCAGGCAATAATGTTGCTAGAGAAAGCTCTGAAACAAGATTCAACAGACTTTGATGCAATTAGTCAACTTGCGCAAATCTACATGCAGGAGAGGCTATACACCAAGGGAATAGAATTGTGAGTTTGTTTTGATATTGCAATTAAATATTTTCCCCTTGTAAGCAGATTGTATTAATTTTGTTGTTCATTTTTGTGATTTCAGGTTGAAGGAACAGGTGACTAATCGCAGTTCTTCGCAATTGCATCACATGTTGGCCGATTTCTACACGAAAAACAGCGAGCACGAAAAAGCGTTGGAACATTTCAGCGCGGCCCTAAGGTTTTCACCGCCTGTGAAATCTCAGAATACGTGTGCCTGATTACTGTACTTGCCTGCCATTATATATTAAGTAATTAATTTCAAATTTCATTTCATTTAACATGTGATAAGCTTGAACAGCGACAACGCTGCGGCCATAGAAGGACTGCAGAAGGTTGAGCAACACCTGGAGTCTCACGGCTCAACATATAACATGGATACGGAAGACAGCCCAGACACTGACATTGATGTAAGCATCATGCATGCATACGGTTTCCTTATACAAATACGAAAGAAGGTTGTGTTTAACCTTTTAACGACTAGGCCTTATATCATAAAATTAGTCTTTTTTTCAATTTTTTAATGAAGACTGAACTGGATGAAAACGAGTTTGAAGCAGCATTGCCCTGGTCGCCTGAATATTGATTTGACTCATCGATGCTTTAATCGCGTTTGTATATTATTAATTAATGGTTTGAGAATGTTATAAATTATAATGGAGCAGCTGTTGGCCAGGAGTTTACACATTAGGGCCCAGTTGACTCGGGCACTAATGAATTCGCCTCTATATTTTGTATGTAAGTTGCCATAATTAAAGCGACATGTATGGCGACATTCGTATGATTAATCATTTAACTCGTGTTGACTCTTGTTTATGCGATTTAATAGCCACACTAGGCTACCGCGTGATTCAATCTGTTGACTGGACAAAACAATGGCCAGCTGTGATTTGACCTTTTGCCCATCGGATGTGTAATCAACAAACAAATAGGCGAATGTCAACCGAATGCGTTTCGCTTTAAGTTAAGGCAACAGATGAAACGATTGATTGATCCCAAAGCTCAGAAATTCACAAGACGGACTTATTAAATACACATAAAATTTGGAGATATTAATTAGTGATCAATTGTGTATTTGTGGCGTCATTCTCGATTAACTCACGCAAAAAACTGCCCAAATATTGAACAGGACTTATTTTTACATATGTTAAGTCCGACTTAATATATGTACAAAAAACTAAGTGTCAAATTCGTTATTTTAAGTAAAAGTAATATTTTCATGCACATAATCGACTAATCATGTTCATTTTTACAACTGTTGGGCCAAAGCATTTTATTTTTAAAAAATCCCATGGAGCGCGCGTTCCGCGATAGGCTTTCCTGTTTAGCTGTTTGAAAGCGCACATCACATATTTGATTCTATAAGGTAGCACACGTACTAGATGGCGCCATGAAATTTTTAAACTAACTTAAGTCCCTTCGAATAATTGCTATTTGTGAACGTGCGTAGAATCCGTAGATAGCGGGTTAATTGGTAGCAAATAAGTAATATGATCAAATCACAAGTTTTTGCATTGAAAACTGGGTTTTATTAAATTCTAAATACAGGACTTACTGGTATTCAAAATTCGTATTTGCTCGCGACAGCTATATCGGGAAGGAATCGTACGATTTGACAGCCTGCTTATACTTCAGAGTAATCTTACTTTCCTCGCCGTAAAATGTGCGAATTATGTCCACTGCCTTTAAAAAGAGAAATAAGTTAAAGCTCAAATCAATGAGCCAGTCGCGTATAATTATCTGACGATTGAACAATTGACTTCAATGGTGGTTCGTCACTAACCACCACGCACAATCAAGTCATAGAGTGGCTCCACGAAAAATAAACACATCAAATATGGTACCGGTATTTAGTCTTTCTTACTTCATGCATGTAGGATTTGCCTTGCTCTTTAAACCCGTTGAACCAGTGCAATACACCAAACTGCATCAAGTGAGCGGCGAAACATGGATTCATGTCTCCATGATACATCCTATAAAACATATACAATGTACATGTGTATGGAACAAAATTAACAATAAATAAATAAAACAAACTGCAGGAAAGATGAGCAAGTTCAGTCGATGACGCACCTGTATCCATAAATTGCCACTCGTGCATAGGTCCGATCTAATGGATAGTGAACAGTCGGCTGTTGCATATTCTTCGCGAACATCAAAGAATAAAGACGCGTCGCCATTGCCGCGCCCTGTACATAGACGACGTTCAGTGGGTGCAGCAGATGTCCAGGATCCTTCAAGGCATCAGCGATAACTTCCTGCGCGCAGTAGACTAGTGTATCCCGCGCTTCTAAACGCGGCCCATTGTTAAAGAAAACGTAGATTTGAGTTGGTAAACAGTTCCCAACGTATAATAAAAAGGAAAGCGGCGGTATGGTATATGTTGCAACAGTTTAAAGGGGTTTAGAAAATCTTGTTGGCTTATTTTTAGTTCTCATATCTAGGGATTGTAGGCCTATGCGTTGACTCGAGTTATGTTATTTATATTGTCCGATCGGACAATATAAATAACATCTAGGCTGGTATCGGTATCTTTTAATTAAATTTGTGACTTGAGGGGTCTTGAGCTGAGCGTAGTTTAACTCTTAAGTCTCAAGTTTAGTTTAATTCAAGTGACGATTTTGTCCCCAATTATGTAGCATATATGGAGTAGACTTGAACTTGGCTAACTATTTAGTCACCTTATAGGCCTACGGGACAGAATCCGTTACTTATTGGGACTACAATTTAGTTTAGTTGTATAAAGTCTTGTTAATGATAGGATTTCAGGGTCAACAGGTCCTGTGGACCCCATTAGACCCCTAGGCCCTAGCAGAACCAAGGGACAAGACAAACACCCAAGGGATACAGGAACGTACGTATAGAACCCGGCCTTACCCTCAAAGTAGAAGCGATCTCTAACCAACTCACAATGTCAGCCACGGGAGCTCCCACTGTTACTCTGGTACTGTTCAACTGTTCGTTTATTACCTTTAGGGATTCCAACCTTAGCCTACTCACCTTAGCCACCTTAGCCTTACCAAGCAGAGCCTATAATGGACATCCATGTAATTATACGAGCGTATATTGGCTGAATGACCCAGGAAGGTTCGTTTTTATTTGCGCGGGAACTTTTAAAGGATATGATCATCTTCAATCATCTTGTGGGCTTGAATATGAGCTGTCTTCGACAAGTTGCAACTTGTCGAAGACACTGAGTGCCTCAATCCGCTTATTTGGATTTACCAGCGTCTTGCATTTCTCGCACTCGTCTGGAAGTTCATTGCACAAATATATATTAATTAGTGCATGTAACCCAAGTTTTCAATTGTTCTTTTTGACGAGACTTGCCATTGTGGATGTAAACGGGAGCGTCGCAGCCCACGTTGTCACAAAGGATCGACATCATTTGCTTGTCCTAAATTGTGATTTAAATCAATCAAGAATTAATGAATGTATAGTAATTGCGATGGCAATTACTGTTTATTGGATTTTTGTTGGTTCTCACCATGACATCGTCTTTGCACCAGTGGCATTTGCAGTCCCAACAGTACTGACTGAGAAGTGCCATTTGTCTGACTTCCTTCAAATTGAGGACTTCGATGAAATAAGACACAAACACCTTAGAAATATATTAATCATTGTACTTGAATTGGTCACAGCTAGTCTGGTCGGGTATAATCTCGGAGGGGGCACGCCGTTACCCGGCGTTGCCCCACCGCTTGTCCGGCCAGCTATCATATCCCTCGACATGAAATCAACCATCCTGGAAGTGACGATCTCATGCCGTCATCGTCTTTATACTTTTAGATCCTTAATGGAAGGCTCAGGATGTCAAATGATCGTCCCTTTGTGGTTCGTTGGTGTCATGTCGAGGAACGAGAGCCTGTTCGTTGAATGTGCTAGTGGAAACTTTCCACTAACATCACCATTATATAGGCCTACACTGCTTTAATTATCAGATAGTATAACACTCTGTTACGCTAAGCCTACCTCGGAGACGTCAAAGTCTTCGTGGTCCTCGGCACTGCGCAGAATCAAATTGGGACCTTCGAAAACGAAGAAGGCGTTCGGACAACACGAGTGCTTGAAGGCCGACAGTCTTAATGTGGCAAATTATATAGAATGTATTTTTTAATTATCTTGATTCAGTTTAATGTGGTCAAATTTGTCAAAATTAAAGAAAGTGCGCTCACGCTAACTTACGCCAGATAGATGCCAACACCAATTTCTTCTCCAGTTAAGTCAGTGATCGGTGTCTTGTTGATGCACACCTGGAACCAAATCATACATTAAGCTTATCATGTAAGTTAGACCTTATTCACTTTTAACATTTGATCAGAATGATCAAGTTCGGTACAGTAGAGGAAGGTCGATCAATGGTTATTTTAAAAGATCCTCAAATACCTTTATGTACAATCTACATAGTTAATTTATTTGGTAAAGTTTCAAATATCTGAGAATATTCTCTAAAACAACAATTAAAAAATTGATCTAAAACATGGTTTTGGATCACTGTTATTTTTGCTCAAATGATTTGAAACAATAGTATGATATAGCAGTAGGCCTAGTCATAGCGCTCCTTATTATACGGGTGTTTGTTAAAAGTTGCTACATATTTAATTTAGGCTTTAGGTTTTTAGATGTTAAAAACTGAAAAGCCTAATTCTTGAGAAAAAGTAGGGTTTTTTAAAAAAATAAAACCAAAAATCCTAACTAGTTGCAAAACCTAAGTGAGAACAAGTTTATCTAAACCAAAATATCCTTGATTGATTAGTTGCTTTTGAGTTTAACTACAATTGCTAAGTAACTTCAGTAGCACTAAACCGCATTTACATCAATTAGGCCTAGGCCTACATGTATGATTGTGAGAACAACGGATAGGCCTACCTGTTCGCCAATTTTCAAGATTTCCTCGTCAGGTAGAAGGTCAAGATCCTCGTTCATGAACACTGCGAGGCTCATTAACGCTAATTCATACTGGCGGTATAATTCTTCGCTTTTAGTAATGTCCTCTAAAGTTAGAGTCCATGATTAATTAAGAAACTGCAATAATAAAGAGAATCATAAAGCGAATAAACGTAGACCTACGTGATACTTACGGGCCCTAATCAAGTCGTTGAAGGATCGCTCAACGTTTCCAACGGTTTCCTTATGGTTGTAACCTCCGTTCTGCGTTAAATTAAAAGGTGTTCACGATTAGTTGATTCATTAAACGGAGACCCGGTACTAAGAATCAGTTTGGTATTTCTTTTTTATTGGTCCATTCGATTTAATTTATTTTTGGTGCCAACAAAGGAAAGTTACCTAAATTATTGTTAGGCCTAGGACTAAATCCATTTTGTTTTTCAATCAATTAATTTGATCGAATTCCCATTTCGTTATTGAGCAATGAGCATAGAATTTCAAGTCATTCTTCATGGAAAACGACTGCGGGGGCCTATTAGCAATACATTGTACAATGTATATGTACTTGCAAGTCTATACGCTTGTATGCAACCAAAATGCATAATTTGCATATTTTTTTAAAAAGGTATTTTTTTTAAAATGGTAGAAAAGCCATTCATGTGCGTGGGATACAATACAAACACACATGTGGATTCGAACACACAGTCACTGAAGAAGAACTGATTAAGAGCACGTCGCTTTAATTACTGAAACATAGTGGCCCCACTAAGTTAGCGTGTATCATTGGATTTATTTCGCATTCTGTATTCATTGGTGACCCATGGTTGCGAGCTAACGCATATATTTATATCCAGGATATCGGAATATTAGATATAAAAAATACCAAATTAAAAAAGCATAATTATTATTATTATTTTGTGCATAA
>JAQIYI010000810.1:0-15297 GCA_034700265.1 Polyzonium germanicum | reverse complement strand
CTTTAACTATGTGCACGTACTTTCGGCCGTAGACTCCAGATATCAGCGCAACGGTAGCCTGCTTGTCTGGCAATCAAAGTTCGGCATGCATCCAAGTTTACATTTTTTCTAAAAAGTACGTGGAAGAGGAGGGGCGGAGCATAAAGAAATGATGATGATGAGCACGACTTTCAAGTTTGTCGTCTTATTTTTTTCTCCTTCTTCTTGTAAAAGATGATCATCTTTATGATCATTTCGAGACGGTTTGCAGTGAACCAGAACCAAAGCTCACATCCGGTGGAGTCCATTTATTTTATTCAGTCGACTTGTCTGGCAAAAGGGTCCTTTGGCAATTATTCAAAATAGGCCTATGTGCCCATCATTAAGAGACTGGAGAGGAGGACGAGCCACACAGCCCTGATGCAGGCTCCGACGTGTACTATCAGCGAAACTATGTTAATGAGTCGGGGAACCAGGGAAGGAAGATCTTCCGAAGAAAAAAAAAATGAAATAAATGAACGACCCGCCATCTTAGTGCCTAAAATATGACCTTAAAATTAGGGTTGAGTGTCAGTGTCGAGGAAGAGTAACGTCCGCCCATAATGAAGAATGTAAGCGACATTATTACAGCGTGTTGTACAACGTGTAGGCCTATTACTGCTGGGCCCAAATAATCGTCGCCACAGATCGCATCGCACATCTGGCTCAGATTTCAGCCGCTGGGCGGAGCTCAGCGCGTTCGGCTGGCTCCACGTATGCAACAAAGCGGAAACACGTAACAAGAAAGGGGGCACGATGGGGCAGCACGGAACAGTCTAGCTAGCTACTTTATCACTGTGAATATTCCTACCGAGTCATGGAGTTGGCCATGGCCAAATACATCGATGCTTTGAAAACATCTCGGTGTTTCATGTGTTAAAACATGTAAACATCGATGTATTTGGCCAACCCTAGACGGAGAGCGAGCCAGAAATAGTTTTAATATTGAAACCCTACCTGGAATGATTGAAAAGTGGAAAACTCAATTTAGATAAGGCCTAACTATTTAATAATAGCTCGCTTCGCTCGCTCGGACGCGTGATCTGTGCCGAGAGAAAGCGAGACAATTAAGCGACAAATAACAAGTTTAGAAAGTCACAAGCAACAAGTGAGCCTCCATTTTACTCTACGTCAGACAGTGTAAGTAAATGTAACAACACAGTGCAAATCGGTTCTAAATGACTCCAGGCATTCGATAAACATAACTATTACGGTGGACGTTGGATGGCGCCCAGTGTCCACTTCTCAACTGCCCCCTAAACGGCCATGAGAACTCTCATAAACATTTACTTTTACGAGCCTACACGAGGGCGACACACGAAAGAAAATAAGAAAATTTGGTCACAGTTTACAATGAAATCTGGAACGATTGCTGGCCAAGCCAATTCGCGCGCCTATTAAAGGGGCACACACACTAACTTTTAGTCGATTTTCACCCTCAAGTTTCTGACTAAAGGATTTGATACTGTAAGTAAAAGCATTACTCACCCGTGTGGCTCATCTAAAGAAAATCATGTGCGAGTAAAGTTTGAGTATCAAGTAGGCCTCGTTTGTACAGAGGCATAAATGGCTGCGAAAACAATTTACCAGTTTTTCAATAAATACCCCGAATGTACGTAGGCCTATTATTTTGAACGACAAAAAATATGAAAAGATTAGTGAAACTATCTTTTTCTATCACAAAAGTGACCAAAAAAAAAAAAATTGTAAGCTTAAAAAAAAACATGGCTGCACCCTTTAAAACGACAATCAATTCAAAGGATATAAATTACAAGTGGGAAGCTGACTTTGTACATTGTCAATAATCTAATTAGTAGTAATTATCGAATGGACCCGAGCGATAAGCCGAAATATAAACACTCGGATACGAATAAAGCACCTAGCTATACAATGGATGTGCAGAAGGGCCAGAATTACTCGTTAACCCCCATGTGTGAAAAATAAGGACCAAGGATTAACGTTGGATTAATCTCTAATGAATCAACATTAGCAGAATTCAGGATTCAAGCACACTTCGATGTAGAAAAAAATAACTAACTAAAACCAACTTCCGGTCACCAACTTGGCCTAACCATTTGCAGAGACAGAGACAGAGGGAGAAAATAAGAAAAAAAAACAATTGGGCAACCTGATCCTGCACAAGGAACTTTATCCTAATTTACTGGCTTGAGTCCTCGAGTCCTTCCCCTCTTGTCCACCCCGCGGCCATCATCAAAGCGGCGAGCGACGACCAGACGACGGCAGTGGAGTGGACACAGGCCACAGCGCGTGTCAATTAGGGTGTTCTCACTCTTGGCGGGACCGCCATTTGCGCACTAATGGGACAAAAGTAAGACGGGCCCAGAGGCCTCAAGAAATGTCAGAGGATGTGGTCAGGCGGGAAGTTATAAAAATAAAAGTGCGGACGAGCAATTTCTGTGAATAAATAATAATTTAAATAAACAAACAAATAGGGACAAAAATTAGGGATAAGATCACAAGGCCGACCCGACATTCACATTTCCGGTAGGCCTAGACAGAATACCGATGCCTCTCAACAAACGAAATAACACTGGTTCAGAGGCGAACCGAAAAGCGAAAAACAGAAACTGAAGCAGCGGAAAAAAATTCCAGTTTAAGCTTTAGAAATTTCGGTTTGACCGTAGGCCTACACGTGGGCAAGCTGAAACGGAAATATTTTTAAAGCAGAAACCGACTGACTATTTGAACCGAAAATCGTTTTCCGTTTCAGATTCTGTCTCACGACAGATTATGTTCGGCTTCTGAACAAAATTCGGTTCATGAATATCGATAATTTAGCCGCGGAAATGCCGATTACGCCGATCTGGGAACCGATCTCTGAAATTTCATCGATTTGAACCGAAATTTTCTTTTTACTCCGCAAAACCAGTTAACGGTATGGAAACTGGAGCTGACAACTATAAACTGAAATTGAATTTTGTAAAGCCGAATTTGGTTTCGGTTTCGGGTTTTCAATTCTCATCAAATGGCCTCTCAACCCGGATAAACAACCGGAATTTTTTAGAAAAAAAGAAAAATAATAAAAAGCAAAATTAAAAAAATAATCTCCAATGAGGCTAGTTTATATTTGTGCGTTGCGTAATGTGCCCTTGGGGGGCTCACATGTGTTTACACGTTAATTGCCAAACACCGAACATCCATCATTCAAACACCATCTGTCAAAACACTCACGATTTCTAAAAAATGTGTTTTTGTATTTTTTTGTTTTGTTTTCATTTCTTTGAACGTTTTTTAAACATTCTTTCTTCTTATCGCGAATCTAAACGCGTCAAACCATCTTCCGTTAATACCTTTTATAGATTATCTGTATGTACATGTACAGTATATGCAAAAGAGAAAAAAAAAAACTTTCAAGTAAGTAGGCCTAAGCCTACACACGTGTTCAGGATTAGTAACTACGTGTGATCTAGATTCGGCTGCCGGGGAAAAATGCCTTTTTAAATTCTAACGATTTAACGTCATTTTAGCGCTGAAATGAATAGATGATGAAAAAAAACCGCCTGGCTTCACATCCTACGTACATGTGTCCCGCAGATGCAAATCCATTTACAGTAGGCATAGTGGGTATTTGGGCAAACCAAGGGGTTTCTCTCCACTAAATTTCAAAGATAAAACACCCACAATTCGTTCGCGAGACAATGGATCGTGCCCCTTTAAAGACGGCAATCACTGAAAGCACGCAAATTCCAATGGTTAATTGCAATAACTAACAAGCAGTGGCGACTGGCCGCCATTAATGCAGACCGCGACGCACTGAACAGATTTCGTCTATGCACTTGACGTGCATAGTCCACTGACAAGAAACGAGAGACATATCTAACTGTAAACACTCAGTATTGTCAGTAATCGTCTGAAGAAAACACTGGCTGTGGACTATATTCAGCTTAACTGTTTTTGACACTACGTCATCGGTTCGCCTATCGTCTCGTGTAACAAATGTTACATCGTACGTGTTACATCATAGCGCATTAGCCAATCGAGCTCTTCGCTAACTATACAAACAGATGAAAACGATCACCAGTCATCGAGTAAACTTGACACGACCAATCAGCTTTACTTTTTTTATAGTTTCTAACGGCACCAGAGGTCGAGTTAGCGTTGTGAAATATATGGATCAACAATATTCACGTGATGCGGTGATTTAGCTTATTGAAATCATATGCTATTATTACACGTTCAAGATATTAAATATCAGACGACGTCTTCAAAGTCACGCTCAAACTCAAGACAGTCTCACTCAAGGCAGGCTAGACTAATGGCTAGTTGACATTAATGAACACAACAATGGATGGTGGCCTTCTCCAGCCTGTCTTGGGATTTTCTAGAGCCGAGACTGTTTCTTTAAGTGTTTAATGAATCCGACCTTGTCGGCAGCTTGACTAATTAATGCTTCATCCTAAATTGCTTTCAAGCCAAGCCAGAAGCGGATTGGATTAAACGGCTCGCCAGCGTCATTCAGAATTTGATGCTTGTGCCTTAATTGGGCTTGAGTGCAGTTAAGTTAACTATTTAAGCGCGTCGAGTACGCCCAAGTGGATAGTTGATAAATATTTTCTCTCAAGTTATAATGTACGTTGAGATGGGCCTTAAAAACAATTAGTCCGCAGCTTGTTCGTTGCGAATTCGCGAGCGCTTAAATGGGACACAAAAGTGATCACGTGATGCGCTTTCGCACGCGAATTTCAACTGAAAATCTCAGAAAAATCGCAGATCTCACGTACGCGACTTGAATCAGGCCATTGTTGGAGAAAACAAAAAATAGTTTGCAATTTTAGACCTGAGCTTTATTAATGTATTGAATTTCGCAGAATGTTAAGTCTTGTTTATCTTTTGCAATCGTTGAAGCTTTATTAATTATTGAGAAATCAGGAATGAAAGTATAAAGAAGAGTCCACATTAGTGAAAATATACAGAGGCATTAACTAAAAGTCGTTAGAAATATTTCTCAATAATTCACAGCATGACTAAGTTGGTTACATTGATTGCTCAATTAAAGCACTTTGTGATTCTAATCCTGTATCATCATGACAGCTGATGACCACATGATGAGAGTGTCTTGGAAAAAAAATAAAGCAAGCACTATTCAACTCGAGCCAGCGAGTGAGCAAAACAAGAGACAGTGCCCAAGTCGAGACTGTAAATTTTATCGGTCCTTGTGAAACAGTTGACAATAAGAGTGACCGCACTATTTCGACTATTTTCCCGACGACGACCTGATGGCGAACTGGAAGAGGGAATTGGACACTTCCTCGACGCCGTCACCGTGCTGTGAACCGGCGACTCCGGCCGGTATGATGGCGACGACCGTGGCCATTCCGCCTGTGGACAAACCGCCCATGAATAACGACAAGCGGAAGTCGACGTCCGCGCAGTTGCGGAAGGCGATCATCCGCAACATGGTGGTGGTCAGCGTCAGCCTGTTCCTCAACATCGTCTCCTTCGCCGGCCTGGTCAACCTGCAGAGCTCGGTGAACTTCAAAGGCAGCGTCGGCCATGTGTCGCTGATGCTCATATTCCTCACGCCGATCGTGTCCAACCTGCTGGTGTCGGCGTTCGTCATCCAGAGGTTGGGTTCCAAGAGGTCGTTGGCCGTCGGGCAGCTGCTGACTTGCGCACTCGCGGCCGCCAGTTTCTTCCAGTCGCCGGCGTTGCTGTACGCCGGAGCCGCCGTCACCGGACTCGCCTCCGGAGTCATGTGGAGCGCTCACGGCAGCTACGTGACGGCGCTGGGTCGAAATTACGCCGCTCTGAGCGGACAGAAACCGCAGACGATAATCGGCAGTTTCTTCGGCATGTTTTTCATGGGCCATCGACTGGCCATGTTCGCCGGAAGTGTGGTGTCGTCGCTGGTCTTCCAGAAGCCACCTCAGTCGAGACATCTGCCGCCCGCCGTCGTCAGTCGCATCTGCGGTTCGGCCTACTGCTACGAGGACCTCGAATCCGACCATTGGTTCAATGACGACGATGACAACGGCGACGTGTTTTACAACAACACCACCAGCGACGCGAGGTCATCCATATACCGTCCGTCACTTGTGCAGATGTACAGCCTGTGCGCCATCTACCTCGTCTGTAATCTCTTATCACCTGTGCTCCTGCTGAAATTCCTGAAACCCCTGGAAACGATGACGTCACTTATTGCAACAGGCACAACGGACAAACAGCAGCAGGAGCAGCGGCGCAACAAAGTCCATCTGTGGAACAATCTGGGCCACACTTTGAGGCGGATGCTCGATCTGAAAATGCTTCTGCTGATGCCCTTGACCTTCCTGCATGGCACTTCGGTCGCCTTCATAACGGCCGACTATGGAGTGGTATGCATGGGGAAAAAAACATCTTGACTTGCATATGATGTGCAAGTGTAAGTTGGCGGCTTCCAACTTGGTTGAACTCGGTGTTCCGTTTTGCAAAATGCAACTCTGATTCAAGTTCTCATAGTTAGGTGATTCCAACTTACATCCAACTTGGGCCCGAGATAGATGTTGGCGCAACATTATTGGTCCAACAGAATTCGATGAGGTTCCATCGTCTTTGTGGTTTAGAAATATTTTTGTTTTATAAAACTAAATTTTATAATACTGAAAATATTTTTGTTTTAGAAAACTGAATTCGATAAAACTGACCACGTTCACGATACAACTGAATCAAACTCTTTCGGTCCAATTAAGTTTTATGATACCGGCATGGTGTTACTCCGTTGAACGCCTTCAAGTTAGCCGGATTAAGCTTTAAGTTGGCGGCCATGTAACTGCAACACTGTTCCACTTTCAACAGGGCTTCACGAGCTGCACTCTGGGCATGGACAGCATCGGCTACATCATGGCGACGTTCGGTGCGGCCTCATCGCTCTGCGCCTTGAGCTGCGGACTTCTCCTCAAGCACACCGGCCGCCAGGCGCTGTTCGGCTTCGGTGCCGCCTGCTGTCTGGCCACTCTCATCGCAATGTGGAAATGGGTTCCCAGTTCCGACGAACCGGAAATCCTCTATCTGTTCGCTGGCCTGTGGGGCGTCTGCACCACCGTCTGGACGTCGCAGCTAATATGTATAAAATAAGATCAATAGTTCCAAGTTTGATTCGCAACCTCTCAGTTCTTATCGCGCCAGTTAGCATCGGGCGATTCCGGTCGCACTCCATAAAAACTGCACATTGTGAATCAAACTTACGTTTAAGAGAATACAATTAATTCTGGATTGTCTGGTCTTTGTCAAGCGAAACTGGAGAAAACCTATTGAACTCTCCGTACTGTATTGTGAAATCGTTTCAGCGCTCGTCGGTTTCCTCTACGATGACAAAATGGTCAATGTGGCGATGGCCTGCTACTATGTGTTGCTCAACGCGTCCACGGGAATCTGGTTCATCATCGGCCGGAACATGTGCGTCCACTCGCAGCTTCAGGTGCTCCTGCTCCTGCTGGCCATCGGCATGGTCGGCTACACGATCCTCGAAATCCTCATTCGCAAAGACGAACGCACGACCCGAGATGTCCATGAGCAAAAGTACATGACCACAAACGTGACCGTCAGTGACGTCATCGCCAAATGCTGAAAAAAGCGTTTCCTACTTGGACAGTTGGACTCGATTCTAACTATTATTTTAGCCGATTTGCTTATTAATTAAGGCCCTAATGGCGCTTTCATCACAGTAAAAGCTAAAAGATGCATTTGTTGAGCAAAGATGCGCCAAAACTATTATCTCTTAGCAGCTGGCTGCTTTTATTTTACGCGTCCAATACGATTTGGAATTAAGATTGTTGCTGTTGTGTATATAAAGACGAGTTCATGGAAGAGTACAGGTGCAGACGAGCGCCAGCTTAAGCCGAAGCTGTACCTGGGCCAGAAAGGTAAACGCAATTCGCAGCACTCTGCGATTATTTATCTGCTCATTTGCAAAATAGTTTTAATTCTTCTCACTAAGACCTAGGTCTTATTTTAACCTCCAAAGCACACAGAGAAGACGTCCAACGGGTACAAAATAAAAAAGACAGTCATGGAGGCCATTTTGGAGATTTCGGGCATGCAATCACTGCATGCACCAAATAAATCATGGCTGCAGAAATGCAGAAGGCTCGTATAAACGAAGAATTTCAAGACAGACAGGACTTTTTATTATGGTTCTTTACAATTTCTGAATAGCTCGGCCGCACCGCAAAAAAAGAAAAAGAAAAAACAGTGCGATCACCTCTGCGTTGAGACCCTGATGCAAACGTAGGCCTACTTTGTTCGTTGCGTGTTCAACACAGTGTGAACAATGTCCTCCCCCACAAGATTACGATGTTTTTCAGCCGGATTCCTGCCGCGAAACGACTACTATCTGCCGTGCTTTTCTCCGCATGACTTCCAAATTGCAATTCGTACTCGTTCGCACTTTTCCCTTTTGTTGCGTTTGATGCCCGAATTGCAAAATCCTCTCGCTTCGCATCCAAGTAGCAGGCCGCTTCCACACACAATTCACGCCTACATTTCTCCATGGAAATACGACGCTATTTTATGTTGCCAATCACGCGCGACGCAAAGCGTCACACGTTTTACGCCCGTCACGTCAGACTCTCTCAGAGTGGTGTCGAACAGAACTTAATTGTGAATGTGCGGCGACAGCATGTTTCCGTCCTTCTAACGTCCTAACTATAATGCCTCACGGAATAAAGGACAATGTTTAGATGACCGGAAGTCTTTGGGTTCACCCTTAATTCTAGCTTATCTTATATATTAATAGCGGATATTAATATTAATAGCGCCTGTATCTATCTGTCTGTCCGTCTGCGTTTTATTTTTGAAACAATAATTTTTTTCACTCCCAGGGAGCGAGCGCGCGCCCTTTGGTTTGAAAGGCGCGAAGCCTTTCATGTCTACATCAGATTAAAACTTGATGTTGCTCAGTCATGAGTCATTAACTTTGCGCTCTTTTGATTTTCCCGCTTCCCCCTATCAGCCAATCCCTGCATACTTTCTTAGCTTTTGTAGCCAATCAGGGTGGTCAGCATTCCCCCTCTTCCTTCGCTTTGAAGGCTTAAAGCGCTTCGATTTATCAGGCTACGCCTCAGTCGCTCTCAGTGAGCGGCTTCGCCCGCCAACAGGGCAGGGCGTTCCGCCAGCCGGGCGCCTTGTTACATAATTAACTAACCAATTTATTTATCCATTTATTAATTAGTTGATTTGTTAATTTCAATTCTACACTGATAACACAGCCTACTCAGCGACGCTGCCGGACACTCAGCAACGTTGATACGCACGCAGGAGCGCTGATACGCGTACGCTTAACGCTTAACGTGTATGAGCGGGCCGCTTAATTCTAAAGCTTTTTAAAGCATTTTTTGATTAGTTAATTCGTTGTAGTCCTAGGTTTCGGCATGCATGTACACATGCAACAACAACAACAGCGGCAACATGAACGACAAGTTTTATCTCTTGCTAGAGCCGCCCATAAAGCCCTTATTTAATGAGTTTTCAGGAGCCCAGCCTGGATGGATCCCTGCTGGCGTATAAAGCGGCCCGCTCAGTAGGCCTACGCATCGAATAAAATATCGGGCCATGCAGGTACAGGGGCGGAGGATGCTGAGACGAGCCGCCGCCGCCGCTGCCGCCGCCTGTTCAAGTCAGGAGGTTCGGCCCAAGACTGACGAGCGTCGTGGCTGAACCGAACCGAACCGTTCTGCGCTAAGCCTAACTCTTAAGACAAGCTTCTTTCCGGCCCGCTTGCTTGTCTCTTTATTGATCTTTTCGTCTCTGCCGCCGCTGTCATCGCAACTGACTCGGCGCTCTTTTTCATCTGGCTTCAGTAAATCCAGCTGGACGGTCGACGTACGTTGGGCCGCGGAACAGTGAGTCAACAGACGACCGACGATGATCGCCGCCTTCGAATGCGGACATCGCGCGAGGCCATCAAAGCAATGGCCCTGATGCGACGTCTGCTCACCAACGCACAGGTACCGTAATTCAAAGTTACATTTTTTAAAAAAATGAGCCAAAATTACGTCATCATCGTCCCTATCATATCATGTTTTCAAAAATCATTAATTCATTAGGAAATGAATTCAAGGCGTTTGCAGTAAAAGCTAAAACTAGCACCTGCAATATCCACAAAAAACATGTGGGCGTAAAATAAGCAGGTTTTTTCCACACTTTTATTTATCTTTGCTTCGTTAAGCAAATTTCAATAATTTAAGCCTGCAGCCTGACTGTATCAATCAGCTTAATTGCATTTGAATAGCTTGCAATTTTAAATCTTTGCGTAAAATATAACCAGTCTGCAAGCTAATTGGATATGTTTTGACTTATCTTTGCTCAAGAAATGCGCGTTTAGCCTTTACTGCGCATGGAAAACCCGATCATGATCCCTGCAGGCATTATGAATCATCAAATATTCATCATCATCATAGTCCATCATCTGCTCATAACTGAGACTCTTGTAAACCGCGTGCGTCGTGTGACGTCATGATTTATGAACACATTGATGTTAATTAGGCCTACGTGTAGCATATCAGCTACTCAGTGAAGTCCATTTTTTAAATTTTAAATTCTTGTACAAAAATTGTTTTTTCAAACTATACGTTATAATTGGGCGTCTAATTAATTGAAATCTTAATTCAATTCAATTCAACTCAGTTCACCTGCAGTTAGCTTTCATGAAGCCATGTGGCATGGCAATTTAATATAGGCCTATAATAATAATAATAATAATATAATAATTAATAGCAATCAGGCGATGAATCATTGCAGGAATATTGAAGGATTATAGGCCCATAATTCCACAAGTGCCCGCCCTATTCGATATCGATCGCCATAGATTGTAACAACACGATTGTGACAGTAGGGTGGTTGCCGGCACCGCGGGCGCACTTCCGGTGGGAATTCCAATTGATCTTCCAATCTCGCGATTCGGAGCGGCGGACCTCGATCCAAAAGAGTGAAAACCCTTCCAATCGATTAGAAATTTCGTCGCGCGCACTCTCGCTCGCCAGATAAGCGCAAGCAACTTCCGCTTCCTGTGCCGCCCCGTTCGTTACGAAACGGAAAACAGAAAAAGAAAAAAGATGGCGTCTCTATATGTGAGTCTGCAGTGATCAAACGATATCAAAGGTGGATCATGCGAATTCAACGTCACAGCCAATAAGATCCCACCTCATTGGCTGGCACGTGCAACAGCGTACGCACGTGGCACGTGCAAACTTGGAATTTTTGTCTTACTGGTTGAAGGAGGAATTTCCGTCGCTTTGTGTGCGCGCGCGGGCATGGTGAACGTTATCTTCAGTTATAATGTTGGCCAGACAATGCAGTGTGCTTGGTGCACGTGCCGGAAATACGTCAGAGCGGCCGTGAAGAAACACACGGAATATTTGGGCTAAGCGTTAAACGGTTAATTTATTTCAGTTTCCTTTTGATTAGTTTAGAAAATGCTTTTTACGACGGGTCGGAATCGACCCCGACTCCACCCTCCCCCCTTCCAACTCCATCTCCGCTCAAATGGCTGAATTGCTGGTGCAGCAGCGACATCTAGCGCTGACTTAGGCGCAGGCAAATCGGTTTTAAAGGGGCACAATCACAAAACAAGTTTGCGATTTTTGTTTCTCTCTTGGTTATTTGATCCATTAGATAATAAATCAAGTGCTGAAAAACGGTTATTTCTTGCTTTATAGACGATTAAATGGATTCATTAGTTTGGCAGACGATAGCCGACGTAGTTCGATACTTAAAGGGGCACAGCCACCGATTTTCAAATAAATGCTAAAAATAAGCATTTTTATTGCTGAAAAAAATCTAAAATTATAAAAGACATTATTTTTCAAAATAAGCATTTGAAAAATCTACCGGTACGTCACTGCTATGAATATTTTTGATATAACCACAACCATTGGCCTATACACCATGTAGGCCGGAAATGAGCGTCGCTGGCTATCCGCCATTGAAAGTAAACTTTGCCATTGAATAAACATTGAGCAGCCGCCATGAAAGGGAAACAGGGTCGCGATTTAACATTTAGCGCCGCAGCTCTCCTAGCCTAGTGGCGAAGATGTGAAGCCTGAAAAATATTGCATGGTGTATAAATCACTACAGCCATGACGTAGTATGATCGAGATATGCTTCTAGCTATTCAACCTCCAAGAGTCCTGTGGATTAGCTTTTGCACTGTAAATATTGACTAGATCGATTGCATGATGGTTGAATAAGGCAAAAATGCCAAATAGTTATTTTTGTGGACATGTTCTGCTTTCTATTGTCAAGTGTTGGACTCAGCTTGCATGTCGAGCTAAGCGTGGTTCACAAATGCCAGTCAACAAGAGCTAGATTTAAACAGCTAGACAACCGACGTCTGACGGTCTGACCCAGAATCGACGACTGAACATAGAATAATTGTTTTCAACTGCCGAGCTGCGCCGGCTTTAACGACCGGCCGCGACTTCCATGCAAATGCAACGCACTCCCTCGCGACGTCGACGTGACTATAAAGCTCAAGTTCACCGCAATTCGCAATTGCGCGCCTCGACTTTTGCGTGCGCGCCCGCCCACTTGTCGTGTCGATCGTCATCTTCACGTGTGACGATCACATACAGGCCTACAGGCTCGGTCGTTAAACGCTAATGAAGCTGGAGAAGCGCAATTACGGTTGGCGATTATGTGCAGACGCGCGTTGCGCCCATGGCTGGTCCCTGAGACGATGCATTTATGATTAAAGGAGAGGTCGGCCTGACGTCCCCAACCTCGACTGTACGCATGTGTTTGAATATTGTTATTAAATTGCAGACAAAGTTCCGCAAGATGGTGGACGACAACAAGCAGTCGACGAAGCAGCGCATCGACGGCGACATCGCTAGAGAGGCGCCCGACGTGGCCAACAACCTGAGGAGCGAACTGCTGCTGTCGATGCAGGACGGCGGCACCCCCACTGACTCGACCGCAGCTACCAGCAGTTCGCAGTCCGGTTCGCTGGACGACGATTCCGCGTCGGCAGGTCAGGTGGTAGCTGCTGCTGTCGTCGCGTCGTCGCATGACGCCAGCCGCATTCCTCATCCTGATCCTCCGCCTAATCTTCCTTCCTTCATTCCTCAACCATCTGCTCCATCACCTCCTGCACCAAACACAGCAACCAGGTGGCCTACTACACTATTGTGTGCAAGTAAGTATAGCCTTCAGACACCATCCTCACTTAGGCCTACTAAAGTGCCGACTCATCCAGAGTGCGGTTAGCACACTCAGATAGCACGTGCGTCGTCCGTCCGTCCTGTCCAACGTGCACGTGAAATAGTGCATTACAAAACTTAGGCTGGTCTCGACTTGAAAAAATCCCAAGGCAGGCTCTGATTCCGTCAATTCTCCATTCTCCCGTGATTTTGTTGCACGTCGGATAAAAATCATAAAAATGTCCTCTGCGCGTACCGTATATACGAGCGTATTTAGGCCCATATCACTTACCACAGACTTGAGCTTATCTTACTCAAGTCAGCCTGTTTTGCAGGTGAGAATTTCCATTACATTATATCGATCGCACACTTGCATTCTAGAGATTGAACCTCGTGCGATATTGAGAATGTACGAGCGCGATCGTTAATGGAATTCAATGGAAATTCTCAAAACGCTGTCTTGAGCCAGACAAGCTCAAGTCTGTGGTTAGTGTGATACGGGCCTTAATTTGATGATTTCTTCGCGGCAATTTGAAGGCGAGCGATTTCTAATAACCATAATCAGAAAACGCAACTTTATTTTATTTTTAATTTTTAGCGTTAGGGGGTTACCGCCCCCCCCCCCTCCCCAATACAGTCATCCTGAGATTTTTGTCCTGTGCTGAACAACTGCTGCATCCTTCTTAGCGCCCTGAATAGATCGCTTCCACAAAATATGCCTACAGTTAATTTCTCGTCGACGACAATTGGCTTCGCGCCAATTCACGATTAAACTATCTCGAATAGAGTAATATTCGGCTAATAGTGGTGTCGCGCTCATGAAACATAAATGGCAATAAATTGACGCGGCCGGGGATCATGGACCTCCCTCGATTTTAAGACTGCGTTTCTCACATACTGTGTGCGGAGTTGAGCAGCTGGGCCTAGGGTATCAAGCGGAGACAATTCGCGCGATACGATGATGATGAAGATCGACTCAACCATCCATCCACCCACCCACGTCAGAAGCAATATATAATTGTGGCTTTTAAGTGGCCACAAAAGCAGCCAACTCAAATACAGACTCAAGTACGCCTGTTTGCAAAACACAAGTCACGTATTTAGAGGCAGGTTGGACTTTGCTGCACACACTGTCACATTACATGTGTTGCTTTAATTATCGGGCCTAATTAACAATTCGTTCAAGTGCAATCAGGCCTAACTAGTTAGTAGCTGATCAAAAGGCGTTAATTGATTAGGCCCTTGGGCGTACAAAACTTGCAACAGGTCTCGAGCCACGCGCACGACCAAAGCGGACTTGAAATTAAGCTAAGTAACAAATTATGTCCGCCATTGTCCACGACTTGCCATTCGGTTTGCGATGGCCATGGCCAGCAGTTTGGAAAGTTGGACGGACGATGGCCGTGGACGTTTTCAGACGGGCCTTGGCCGCAGTTCTAGCGCTCGGTTTCTCCTTTCCTTTCGGTGGTGAGTAGTCAAGGTATCTTGACTTGTGACGTCACAAACTGGGATTCATTTTTGATTGTGCAATATTTTTTTCCTTCTTCATCATCATTGACCATAATTAAGGTTTGTGACTTTGATTCTGCTTTTCCAGGATGTTCTCAGAGGTTGGATGATCCTGAACTCCTGAACGTGGTCAACAAGTTTGACGAGCATGACGCCGACGAGATGGCTCGATTGCGCCAGGAGAACGACAGGCTGAGCCAGCGGAACCGTCATCTGCAGCGGGAGATGGACGACATCCGGTCACTCAACGAGACCGAACTGACGCCCAAAGTGAAGCAACTCGAGATCGACCTCCAGAGATCCGCAGAAGCCATGGCTGGTAGGCCCTAGACTTAGAGAAGGCCTCTTTGTGCCGAAAGAGATTTGGCTAATTTACTTGATTTTAAATTAAAACTGTACATGCAGGCCTACCAGTAAGCATAGTTTATTTTAATTTACATGTAGCTTGTTTCATTTTAATTTAATTTATTTGATTTGAATTTAATTCACTTGATTTGAATTTAATTCACTTGATTTGAATTTAATTTGTCTTGATTTTGATTGATTATAAATTGAATTTTATTTATTTAAATTGAAT
Source organism: Polyzonium germanicum (assembly GCA_034700265.1). Lineage (NCBI taxonomy): Eukaryota > Metazoa > Arthropoda > Diplopoda > Polyzoniida > Polyzoniidae > Polyzonium > Polyzonium germanicum. The sequence goes on along the minus strand of JAQIYI010000810.1, from coordinate 57 downwards.
GAATTAATTTATTTGGTTTTAATTTAATTTAGGCCTATTTAATTTGAATTTAATTTA
>JAQIYI010000809.1:0-15317 GCA_034700265.1 Polyzonium germanicum | reverse complement strand
GTTTTGTCTTCTGTTATTTCTTTTTTTTTTTCCAATTTCTAGCTTACTCTACACATGCCAGCTATTGTTGGATGATGATCTAATTAAATAACGCTGAATATACTAAGCTGTATATTTCAAACACACTCACACACACACGCCTCTTGAAAAATACGGACTTGACGTACTTTTCCTGCGCCAAATGCACGCGCGAACACTTTCGGCTACCTGTATATACTTGTATATATTGCCTTCATATTCCAAACAAAAAACTGATATGATGTAAAATACGAGAGCAACTGAAATTATGCGTCTAGAATTATGCTCTAAAAATTGAATATTATGAATGGAAGGAGGTGGAAAGCAAGAATCAGAATGGCGGCTGATGATTTGAACAAAAACAAAAAGGTTAGTGAGCAGGCTGCCGTTGCTTCAACGTCACACTGGCACTTCTCAAAAAGTACGATCACATGTGATCTCACTTGGATGAACCACTTTGAGCGTGTCAGACACATAAGACAGACACAGAGGAACAATCAAAAACTGTTAAATTTCAAAGCGTTTGAACAATAGACAATCCACGTCCAATATTGAGTTAAATTCGACTTTTTTTGCATTTTAGTCTCGCATATTATTCACCCACCCACCCACACATGCAGACAGACAGAGTGACATACAGAAATATATAGATTTAGAGCGAGAGAAACTGGTTAAAGATAGAATTAGACCGATAGAAGGCACGTTTGCCGCTGAATGGTTTTTTTTTGGTTTGTTACTGCATAATGCTTCTTATTTGGGCTGTGTTGGCATTTAGAAAATAGAAACAAAACTAAACAAAAACTTAAGTGTTGGAAAGAAAAAGCTATTTGTATTTGCTGGGTGATTCACTCTTAAGTATACATCTATTCTCCGTATATTCGAGTTGCATGCTATGAACGAAAATAACCGACACAAGTATTCATACACGAAGGCCTAATTTACACGAAAAAATTATATACAATATAACATTCAGTCAATAATAACTGCAGTCTAATTTACAGCTAATTAGAAAAATGGTGGCATCAAACGAAAACAAATATTTACTTGCATCATGAAATGTATGATTTAATTAATTTCTTATTTTCTTGGTTCTTTCCAGATTTAAAAATTTAAATTGAATTCAAATAATTTTTGAGCTTTAAAATATCAATTCCTAAAGTTTAATTCAATCTGAAGTTTCAAAATAAAAATGAAATGAAATCTTGAAAGAAGCAAAAAAATAAAATTCAAATAATTCACATGAAATGGCGACTTTATAAGTCAGCGCCGTGTTGTAAAATTCAACACAAAATTCTCCATGTATAATTGCGAGGGAGTGAAAAGGTCACCTTAGAGTGGAAGAAATGATCAAGAAGAAGTTAAAAAAACACAAATCATTCAAGACGTCCAAGTTGAAGAAGTTGCCCTACAGAAGTGACTTTTGTACAAAAAAAAAGATCAGTTTGTAATGAAGATGAGAATATGAGAGACGTCGTCGATCCAAGATCAAAGATGGGCGCAGCCCATCGCTATAGATACATTGGTGCAGTTGAACAACTGTGGTTCGTTCCGTCGCCCAGATCCAATTCCATTTCGCCTTCGTGGATGTGCAGCTGACTGAACGAGCCGGTGGCAATTGCAATGTCCGGCATTATGTCACTCACGTGACCCCCTTCACTGCTGTTCTCCGTCTGCAAAGCACGAAGAAAGAAGAACGAAACTCAATATATACAGTATATGTAGGACTGTAGGGTTTTATTTTGACTTTTTATTGCAACTTTTGATTTTACCTCGATGGCTCTAAACGGATCAACGTCCGAGATGAAAGGCAGTGGATCTCTGAAGTAGGACGACAGAACCCTGGGTCTCGAATAATGATTCGAGGCTGGTTTCTGTCGAACGAGCGAGGAGACCAACGCGGATTCCTGACGACTTCCGCCGCCTCCACCAACTCCTGGTCCACCGCCTCCACCGTGATTGCCGCCACTGACGAGGACGACGTTCCTGGCCTCGATGTCGGCCGCCTGCTCGCTGATGTCTCCGTAGGCGCAATAATGGCTGGCACTGTGCAGAACCTCGGCGACTGCGTCCGGCAGATTGAACTCTCGAACGACTCTGAGTTGGATCTGCCTCGTAATGTCCCAGCGATTAGAAAGAGGTAACGCGTAGGCACGTTGAACCGACGCAGATTGCCTCAGTTCCTGTTCACGCCTCAACATGGCCTGCATAGTTTCCACATCGGGAACTTCCGGAAGTGCAATAAAAAAAATCGGGTGAAAAAAACGGAATAAGTTTAGCGTCAACTTGTTACTGTGGAATGAATGAAGCAGGACCCACTTGGGACGGCTCCAGCGACGATGTCCAGACCCGAACTGCTGTACGGACTCGTGGCTGGGTTGTTGTGGTGAGCGCAAGGTGGCCTCGGCACCGGTGGCTTGCCGTCCACCATGTAGAGCGTGTCGGGAATGTGCGACATGCGGACGGTGCGGGACCTCGTCAGTTCCATTTCTTGCAACGTGTGGTCGTCCAAAAGCGCCTAACAACATTAAGGATGGACGTTTTTTTGAGGAAAAGATTCTTGACCACCCATTTTTTCTAAAGGATGCCTGCATGAATCACGACGTACCTTGACCTCTTCAGCGTAGGGCGTGAACAGTCTCGGCTTGACGTAAAGCCCGTTGTTTTTGCTGCAAACCCAAGCGCTGACTCGGTAGCTGACCGCGTTGTTAACGTCGTCGCCGATCATGTGCGACGGCGGCGTGCTGACCAGACCTCGTTTGATGCCGCCGGACAGCACCTCGTTGTTGGGGGGCAACACGTGGTCGACTCGAACTAGCGGCAACAGCTCGGACAGAATGTCTCGCAGTTCGACGTCGTTCAGGTCGCGTTTCTTGACGCCCTTCTTCGTCACGCTGTGCGCCGTGTGGCTCAATATGTTCGGCTCTGTCCAGAGAATGGTTTACAAATAAAAAGCAAAAGATTTCATAGACTGTGAAGATTGCGAATCCAAACCAAAAAAAAACTCTTAAAATTAAATCCGTTTTCATTTATCATCATCAACCTCTTTCTTCCATCCGCCTCGTGAGCTGATGTTCGCCCCATTTGAGGACCGCCTGCAAGACGTCCAGTTCGCTAGATTGCAAAAAGTCCGACTGTAGCGCGTCCATCATGTGCGACTTGTCCAGGTCGTAGAGCACTTGCGAATTGACGATCGGCTGGAATTCTTCTCGCAGGAAGTGCAGCGCTTGTCGATGGACCCAGGCCGAACCGTGCGGTTGCTCGCTCCACCGCAGGATCGGCACCAAGTTCTCGGGCGTCAAACTCTCGGAGATGATGTCTTCGCTTCCTGCAATACGCACGTGAGACGAAAATGACGACATTGAAAATTATTTCCGAAAACTCTCACCCTAGGACTACACCAGGCTGGCCCTACCTTGAACTAGAATGTCAAGCTCGAGGAAGCGTCCGATCTGATAAATCTCCATGGCTTCCTCGACGAACGCCATGTGGCCTCCCTTGCCGGCCACCATGGCCTTCACCTCGTTCAGGCTGCTGGACGACGTGGATCCTCGCAGGATGCAGCCCATGTCGACCGAGTCCAGGTAGACGGCGTGCAGAAGAACTCTGGCGTACTGCCAGGGAATCACGGAGTCGTCGAGGACGATCTGCGTGGGCGCGCGCAGCGCCCGCTCGGTCATCTCTTCGCCGGCCCGCGCCCTCCTCTGAATCAGGTTGCGAAAGAAGGGCGAGCGCGCCGACAGGATGGCCTTGTGGCAGTGCAGCTCCAGTTTGCGCGACGTGAAACCGTACTCGCTGCCCACGCCGTTGCTGATGGTGATGCCGGACGACGACGAGGACGACGTGGACGTGGACGTCGAGGACGCCGGCGCGTTTTTGTCCGTCACTGTATGCGCGCTCGCAGAAGCAGACGCGGAAGCTGCGGAAGACGCTGAGGCAGAGTTGGCAACGACCGTCACGAGGTCTTGGCTGGCCGAAAAGACGAGCACGCAGTCCGAGTACTCGCCGGTTTCTAGCAAGTACTTGAGGTCATGCTCGAGTGGGTTCGGCGTGCCGAACTCCTCGCCTAGACGAATGAGCGCGTCCAGGTTGTCGAGCCGCGTGTCCGTCAGGTGGAAGTCGCCCGTGTACAGGTACCTGAGCCAGGGATGGGTAAATGTAACACAATTTTTGTTATTTTATGTGGTTACATTGCGTCATTTTTACGTCAGATAATGTAATTTGCAATTAACCCCGACCTGAGCAGTGCGGAGAAGGTGGGGATGTCGACGCCAAAGGGGAATTTCGACGGACGCAAGTCGACGGTCACTTGAGCGCCGTAGCCCGGGACCTTGGCCAGGAGATCTCTGAAGAACGAGCATCTGGCGGAGAGCAGCGCTCGATGGACCGGAAAGCAGGCGCCTCTGAACATGAGGTCGACGTCCGTGCAGTACTTGTAGTTGTACAGTTCAGCCAGGTCCTGCTTGAAGGTGGCTGCCGGAGGGCGCGCCAGGTTGGCCTGCACGACCAGATCCTTCAGGGCCGCGGCCGCCTCGTACTCTTCGACCAGAGCGTTCAGCTCCCAGGCGCCCCAGCCGCTCACGAACTCGCGCATCACCTTGGCGTGGTCGAACGACCGACTCGTCCGTCGTCGGCGGATCAGCTTCTTGCGCAACGTCGCGAAGCCTGACACTTTGCTGCGCTTTTTCTCGCGGCTCAGAGCGCACAGGTGCTCGACGGCGCTCGACGAACTGGGCATCGAGGACTTGTGGAAGGACGCGACGGCCGACGACATCTTCAGACGCTCGCCTGAGGACGACGACGACGGTGGATGGTTGTGATGGTGCTGGTGATGATGATGATGATGATGGTGGGGATGAAGATGGTGGCTGGAAGATGAAGACGACGAGGAAGCGAGCAGACCTACTGGCTCCCCTTTGATGACAGACGATGACGACAACGACGACGACGAACTGGCGCCCATCCTCGGACTTCCTTGCCTTCCTCGACTCGACTCAACTATGCGGATGATGATGACGACGACGGCGGCGCTCGATCATGTACGAGGTCCGCTGCTTGATGGCCATCGTCCTACAGATGGTCCGCGCGACGTCATCGGACGCTGACGCTAAATTCAGTTCTATCCATGCTGTCAAATGTGTCCATTCAGACCTGGAATGATAATGAACAAGAGGCAATAAGCTTAGGCCTAACGATTGAGCTAGATTAAACTTAAGGTAAAGATCGTATCACTAACCACAGACTTAAGCCTGCCTTACTCAAGTCAGCGTCTTGCACGTGAGGATTTTCATTGAATCGGAGTATCGATCGCACGTGCATTCTCAAGATTGGATATACGATCTTGACCGATACTCAGATTCAAGGAGCGATTCTACGCTCCTTGCTCCGATTCAATGGAAATCCTGACGTGCGCCAACGCTGCCTTGAGTAAGACAAGCTCAAGTCTGTGGTTAGTGATGTTCGTCTCACAATCTCTTTAATATGCAAATGATATTTGATAATGTCACGTGCAGTTAACAAGAGATAGACATCAGAAAGACGTGCAATTTGAGAGTATATAGGCCTACTGCCTAGAGAATTATGTAAATATGAACCTGTAGCCTAGACACCTAGTGCAATATGCTTCACATGTAAACGCATTAAGATTCGCGTACGTGACGTTTTACGCCGTGCGACAGCGACCCCATCGTACTTTTCATGTACATAAAAAACCAGCTTACGTGCAGGATTGTATACCTGCATGTAAGCTTAGCGGTAAGCTACATATCTCTTGCCCCGTCTAAGCAAATAATGAAGAGTGACAAGAAAATGCTGACAAGGTCTTTTCAGCGCCTCCGCAAAGTCCCCTCGTAAATTCCTTTAAGTGGTCATAAAAATGATCTCCGAAGGAGTTGAAATCGCGCGCGGCTTAAGTTTCTCTTTTACGGACTATCGCTCTTTCCTCGAGACCGACTCCAGACTTGACTCAAAAGTGTCCTTGCATGTCACTTGCCAGCCTGGCTAACTGGTCATCTTTAGGCCTGTACCCGCATAATGCCAGTCAAGTCTGCTGGTATTCGTCCTTCGTCCAATTTGACTGGCGACTAGACAGCACCGACTAAAAGGCGGATAATGTGATAATTTGGAGGCAAATTTCAGGGTCTCTCCCACCGAGGATAATATGCACAATCCTGTCTAGAGAGCCAAGATACAAAGTCTTAAGTAAAGAGGTAGGAGGACGTTGTTTTTGGCTCTGGTGTCTCGTCCTCCTTGCAGTAAAAACCAGATTTCATCTTTAACGAGAGAGAGAAAAGATTTTTTATCCCGGGGCAGCGCAGCCAAGAAATCCTGCTGGCATCCGGTCCACGCACGTACTTAAGTGCATTTACCTGTTTTTCTAATCAACAGAGAAGAGAAAATTACAAATTATGTTTTGTCTCTAGCGTTGCCTCTTAAAAGCACGACGTCCACGGTCGCCGTTGCCGAGGATCTTGTTTCATTCAAAAATGTTTTAGCCTAAGTGCAAAGCTTCTGGGCAACAATGTAGGCCGTTTTGCCTCGACTTTCCAGTGGCGTACGCAGGATTTTGTCCCAAGTGACAGGGGGGGGGGGGGAGAAGGGGAGATGTAAAACAAAATCCCAAAATAAAATAGGCCTATAACTGAAAAAAAATTAGGAATTATTTACGATTCTGCTCTTCCACTCATTTTCTGAGTTACCAGGTATTTAGAGCGATATATCCAATAATAATGTCACGACCGTCGGAGACACTTTTGAGTGATTGATTGATCCATTATTGATTTTGTGTTTTTTTTCACATCTTATATAATGTACATGCGGCCCCACGCAATAAGCTTACTCAAGGTATCTAAAGTGAGCTTACTCAGGATTTTTTTCCCTCCCTTCAGTTTCGCATTTTGGCAACGGGTGTCCTAGTCTCGTAGATTTCAATAGGCCCCTACATTTATCAAAAAAAAAAAAGGAAAAATCGCAACATTCCTTATTGCCACACATGGGTCCTGTGCCCTTTGTTGGCTTAATAAATTAATAATAATAATAATAATCGCAATTAGGCTATAAGTGTGCAACATTTTAACGAAGTATTTGATAAGTAGCATGATTTAAATCGCATTAGGCTTGTTATATGTTAGGCCCAATGTCTTATGCCTAATGTTTTATGCCTGGGCCTAACATATAACAAGCCTAATGCAACTAATGCGATTTAAATCATGCTACTTATCAAGTGCGTTGTTAAAATGCGTCTAAAAAATGGGTAACGAGTGTGAGGCGTTTTTATTTTAAATAGGCCTATTCGATGAAAAAAAGAAAATAAAAAAAACCATGCGAGTTCGTCGGCCAAAATAGTTATGAAATTTTGAAACAGAATTTTCACCTCAGCCATTCTATCCCTTGTTCATTTCTGAAAACAAAATACAAAAATAAATGTTTTTTTTTTCATAACAGAACTCCCATTTAGCCCAGGATTAATGTAATTCTGGAGGCCCGCGACTCCTCACAGTACACTGTTTAATATCGGATAATGAAATGTATCGGCTCGCGTGCACCAACCAACAATTAAAAACGGAAACTCGTGCCAGTTGAGTCTGCGTAGTAATAAATAGTGGGCTAATCGATTTACTCCATACCTTATTTTTTTTACTTACAAAGTCCACTCTCAACAAAATACCGGTACCGGTCGTCACAGAACGCGGCATGCATGCATGTACCATACCAAGCATGGCGTTGCAATCGCACGAGATTTGTCCATCACAAAAAATCACAACAAAAGTTCAAAACTAAAAAAAAATCAATTAGAATCAATAAATTAAAAATTTCATTGCTGATTAAGATCATCATAAATTATGAACATTTTTTTTGGTAGGACTGGATGAGGGGGGGGGGAGGAAGCTAAATGGCTCGTAAACAATGTCCGCGACACAAACAAGACACTGATTTCACCGTAGAGTGTGTACGTAGATGGCGTCTTGGTGCACAGGTGATGAGTTGCACCACTCGACGTGCCTCAGATGTTTGTAGTTTTGTACCTGATGGATATACATACACTGTATTTCCTTTCCTCTCTGCCTACAACCTCCTCCTCCAAAAAAAACTAGTTCCTTTACCTTTAAATGGCGACCCCCGCCAAACAAAACTCCTCCCACCCACCCAACGCCAACCCACCGGCAGGTGAAACCTCGCTAAGTCGAACCGTTCCATAAATACGCTGGCAAAGACCCAAAAACCCGCAGCGAAAATAATTCGTCCATGTGAAACCAGCTTAATTTGGAAAATTCAAAATCAAATCCTAAGATTAGGCGTGGATGTCATTAATTTGACAATAGTGTGACAAAAGTTGCAATCGAGCGAGCCAAGAACTCTAGCAGACTCAAATGCCACGTGAGTGTCGCGTGGTCGCGGACTCGTCACAAACGCATGTGAGAGCGGCTATGCCATATTGTTCTACGTGCAACGAGGGTGTGGGCCACTAAAGAGATTTATTAAAAATCAATATTTTCATATGTATAATAGGAAAATATTAGAAAGTTTGAATAGGCCAATTTACAGAGTTTATAATGAGCTCTTAAGATAAAAGGGTTCGAGTTGGGAGAGTTTCGTTAACGCGCCAAAAGTTTTTTCTTCGTCCCACTGCTGGCCACTTCCATCACCACCATCAGCACCAGGTCGGTCGGTCGGCCATTTTGTGTGCCCTCGAGCGGGTAATTATCTCTCTCACCGGCACTCAACGATGAGGAACGTAAAAACACAAGGCTAGCCTTGTTCCCGTGGTCGCATTTTCTTAAACAAACTTTCAAGAACATTTTTCTTTCTTTTTTCTTGAATTGTTAGAGGGAGAGACAATGCATTCAAAAATTTTTCTTCTTTAAAAAGTTTTAAGTTGTGCAAAACTTTTAGCCCCCCCCCCCTCCCCCCTTTTTTCACGCGGAATTAAGAGCTAAATTCCCGCCATTATTCACATTTCAGTGTCAACAATGGCGGCCATTTTGATTTAGGCCTACTGGCTACTGCCTAGTCGTATTTAAAATTTTCAAGATCATCAGGGATGCGCTAGCCTACTTTCTGAAGTCATTTTGGCGTTCATCTTGTGACAATTTTATTTGGTAGCTGACAAAAAGAAAAAAAATTCAAGAAATAAAAAATGGCGTTCATTAGGCCCGCTTTTGTTAAGTTTAATTCATTAGTTAGATTCGTTAGTGTTTCTCCGCTCTTGATTGCCGTCATTTGTTTGTTGATTTCGCTAAAAGCTGTTCAGATGTAAAAAGCTTTTTCTTTTATTTATAAGAAATTACTTTTCCCCTTTTGCTCTTCCTTTTTTTCCACCAAGTTTTCAGTATGCAGATGGCGTCGTGCGCGCTCTGGCCAAACCACGTGACCGGTGAAAACGCTGTTGCCAGCTTGCAGCTTTCACGACTTGACGCGCAGACGCTATTCAAAAAGGTGGTGAACAATTTTGTTATCTCATATGACAAAAGGCTTATTTTAATTCATATTTTTTTTAACGCTTACAAAAATGGTGAAAATGCAGTGGAAAAGTTAAGACGTAAAATTTCGCGCCCGCTTATACGCTCTGCTAAGCAAAAATGCCTTCTTTTGGCGCTTTCACGGACGCGTGAACTCTCACAATTGGAGTCGGTTGTTCATTTTGACAGCCAAACAACAACAAAGACTACGGGCTGAGTTGAGCGCATTTCAGCAGACGCTAAATCTTGCTGGAAAATGCGAAAAATAAAAATCAAAAGTACAAAGAATATAAAAATCTCAGGTCTAATAAAATGCGAAATTGAATTCCTAAGCGTAATTCGCAAGTTTTGCACACGGAAAGGCAGCATCAAGTACGCACATGTTGGCGCCACAAGACTTCCGGTTAGCAGGGTGTCGTGATTCTAAATATAAAATAACTTGGTATATGGCTATGTATAAACCATCTAATATTTTGTAAGCTTTACGTTTTCGGCACTAGAAGCGCTGCGGCCCTCAATGTTAAATCGCGACCCTGTTTCCCTTTCATGGCGCCTGTTCAATATTGATTCAATGGCAAAGTTAACTTTTAATGGCGGGTAGCAGAGGACCCTCATTTCCGGTTTACATGGTTAATAGCCTTTAAGCTACTAGCGCCAATACACCGTGTAAGCCGGAAATGAGTGTCGTCTGCTAACCGTCATTGATGGCCACACTGCGCTGATGTGATTTTAACTTTGAGCAGCCGCCATTAAAAGCCACTGCTGTCGTGATTTAATATAGAGCGCATCAGCGTTCGTGGCGGCGAAGATGCAAAGCACAAAGAATATTACAATATAGATGGTCTAATTGTTTTCTTGGCGAATGGGGCTGCAGCACTCTTAGTACCCCCTTGCATAAACAACTGTCATCTAAACCAACATAAGAGATCATTGTATCGTCATTCTGAAGTGGGCCAATTTCATGAGCAAAAAACAAACCAATGATGGCGCGGCAAACGTTACTGGCAGCTGGTCCATCGCAAGTCGATCGCAGCGCCACTTAACGTCGATTTCATGATGAAATTGACCGTCTTGCCAAATTGACTTTCTCAGAATAAAAGGCAGTCAAAAAAATAAAATGCAAAACCGTCTTTGATTCTTTCATTCTCTATTTTGACTCCATGCATGATGTATTTTTATGCTGCTGGGCTTATAGGCCGCCATTTCCATATATCGATCTGATATATAGGCCTACGTATATCAAGCCAGTATGTGAACGCAGGAACGTACGGGCGGGTGGAAAAAAAAATAAAAAAAAATCTGTCGATTGAGAGAATAAGCAGCCGATAAAAATGGGCACAGACAAGAGAATTTTTATTTTTATGGATAAAAAAACACACCAAAATATGTTTGAAGGCAAAAGAAATGCAGTTTTTTTCTTTTTTTTTCTTTTCCTTTGTGACTTCAAACAATTTCAGTGGGAATAGGCCCGGCGCTATATAAAGTACGAAGAAGGCCTATATGCTTATTTGATCCAGCTGCGCTAAATTGAAGACGTAATTTGGTTTGAGAAATGAGATTCGTGTGTGCATACGTGAATGAGCACCTTGTGCATAGGATATAGATAGCCAATCAGAGATTGGCGGTGCAATTTGATGGGCCCGAGCCAACTCAACTCAACCCAACCCACGTGACTACTCAATATAACGATATGGGCCCGAAGATGTGAGAACTCAGCGTGAAGTTAAATGCAAGTTGAGGCCTTTCAAATAGGCCTAGGCCAGCTTTGCCGACCCATAAAGCACACTTAACGATATGGAGATAAGGACTAAGGTTCCGGCCGGAAGTCAGATGTTTACATCCTAAGTAGGCCCAGCTTGCCCATCGCATCACGCCCCTGGATTTGCCCAACCATTCTCACCGAATAACAACTTAATTGTTACGCCACTGAACCTAGACCAGTACGGAGACCTCTAAAAGGCCAAAACAAACAAATAGCATCTGTGCTGGGTGCGACGCTATTGACATTTGTCTGAAATGTGTTTACTGTGTTTTGAGTTCTTGGAAAACGGTCACATCCGGTCTCAAAATCTTCCATCATTATTGCCAAAAAACTTTTTTTTAGTAAACCTATCAAGGGCAAGCGATAATAAGCTCCACTACATATATTTCTTCAATGATTTTGATATTTTTTAAGGTTTTTGCAGTTTTTACGTAAAGTAAATTGCGCCAATCTTTTTTTACATTTACCTCACGCCTGTCTTTAAGTAGGCTAATGGGAATTAAAATAATGCCTAAAGCCGTAAATCCTTTATTAAAATCCAACAATCTAAATTAATTCAAAAATTAAAATTAACACTGTAAATCATGATTAAAATAATTTTAATCATGATGATTTAATTTAAATCCCTAATTAATCTTTAATTATTATTAGGCCTAGCCTAATTCAAAGATAAAATTTGACTAATTCAAAATAAAATTAATCCATTACGGTACATGTAAATAAAATTCATTGCGCTAGTAATATGCCTATTTTAAATTCAAAGTCAAAATTAAATTGAAATAAATATTACCGTAGGCGTATGCCTAGGCCTAATTAAATCATTAATGTTAAATATGCCTAGGCTAGCTAATTAGCTAAACAGCTTAATAAGCTAATTTGAAAATAGCCTAATTTATTAATCCTAATTTAATTTATTAGACTTACCGGTAATTAATTAAGCCGAATTTTAAAAAAACTAAATTAATTAATTAATTGTATAGCCTGTAAAAGGCTCAGGTTTAATATTGATATGCCTATTAGTCAAGGATTTCCAAGCAATAAATATCCAATGGGTTAGTTGTTGAGTGGCTCCGCGCAGCAGCAACGTAACCAATTCATCATCATTTCTCAGGTTCAAATCCTTCTTCTTCACGCTTTTTTTTTTTTTTTTTTTTCTTTTTTTTTTTAAACTTTTTTACTGAATGCCTACCGGTATCTATAGAGTAGAAAAAAACATTTTAAAATTAGCCTCACGGATTTCTGAATTTCCGCCAATTTTTCTTCTGAATAAATATTTTTCTTTCTTCATAAATTCATGTGGGACCCGTTAAACGACGTGGAAAACAAATAGCTATAGCCTTATAGAGCCTATGGGGGCCATGTAACGAAATATGGCGGCAATGTTTTTTCTTTGCAAAGATAATTTTATTTTATAGACCTAGCAGAATAAAAAAAATTCAAGTGACTCACAATCCTACGTGTGCATGTAAATACTAGCTTAGTTATATAGCCTAGACCAAACAAGTAGGCCTTGAGCAAAGTTATACTACAGCTATGCCTATAAAAGTATAAAATAAAAATGCCGCCGCCACCGCCCGCCTCCTTGCAAAACAACTGGATTATTGAACACAGAAAAAGAAATCAATTTGCATTTTATTGAGCTTCAGCAAAAAGATGTGCGACCAAAAACGCATCGCTCGCAGCAATGTTTGCCTACGTGTGAAATTCACTGGAATCAAGTTCTGAGCCTAATCGCGTGTGACGTCACAAGCGTCATTAACACTAGGGCGCCAGAGGCTTTAAGCAAACAGAAGAGCTGTGCAGAGATGTTAATTAACTCCGGCAAACAAACAAAGTTAACTAGGTTATCTTGCAGGTTTATTTTCATAATTTTTTATCACTCAACTAACCTGGGGGTCTAGCTGAGAAATGCAAATTTACACATTTTGATAATTAAGCGAAGCAACTCAAGTGGTGATCTTGCCTACTTTCTGTCCTTCCCTATTTTCTGTCCTTCCATACTTTCTGTCGTTCCCTACTTTCTGTCCTTCCTTACTTTGTGTCCTCCTCTACTTTCTGTCCTTCCTTACTTTGAAGAAAATTAACTTTGTTTTGCATTAATGCACAAACAAAGCAAAAACAAACAAATAAATAAACAAACAGACATTTCCTACACTTCTTCAATGGAATTAGGCCTAAAAAAGTCTAAAAACACATTTCCGGTTCATAAAAAGTTAATTAAAATGGAGAAAGAAAAAGCATTTTCTTTAACACTTCTCAATGGGATTTTTAGGCCTGTTTTTTGTTTTTTCAGTGTATGCCTACGACCTCAGAACCATTTAATATGACAAGACTATTATAAAATTGTCATTGATGACTGAGCGTAAAATCAAGCGACGGTGTGATTACTTTTGTCTGACTTTTAGCGTGAACACAAAAAAAATGACATTCGGAAATTGCGACGATGACAGTTTCAAAAGTTAAAGACTTTTTGCCACACAATGGGGTAAAACGTTTAAGTTTTCAGTTGCTAAATTTAGATGAAGAAAGAAATATATATATGGCTATAATGGGCCCAATAATATGTTGAAATGTGGAAGAATCTTGAAGTCGTGTCATTAAAGTTCTTTTGAAAAAGAAAAAAAAACTGAAAAAATTATTTTTTTCTTCCTTTTATTTCCTGCTCTGAAGGATCGAGATATCTCGATCACATTATAATCAAAATTGCTTTTCAACTTTTTATTTTTTCAAAGATTTGCCGCCTTCTCTTACTCCATAATTGTGTAATTGAAAGGACGAATGACGTCACAATGACGTTAGACAAGCTGAAAGAAATAATTTCTGCAAGAAATCGAAAATAATATTTTCTATGAGCGAAGCGAGAGAAAAGAAAGAAAAAAAATATTTGTTTGGTTTGCCGCTCGCATTTTAATTATGTCATTAAAGGGCTACGGTATTCAAAATATATTTGGCGTTATTTTATTGGTTTATTTGATTTTATTATTGAAAAATTTCAAAGAAAACCCCATTTTATTTTAGTGAATTTTACTAAAATTAACATTTTTCCGCCATTTATATCACGTGTCGGCTCACACATTTCAACTTCCGGAAAATGTCTGGAGCGCGCCATCTAGTTGCGTCTTTTGTAAACTGCGTTTTGTAGGCTCATATCGCACTCATGGTGATCGCACACTCGGACCAGAATTGCTCGTGAACCGGAAATGCGTAGCCGGAAGTCCTAAAGTGTTGTCATGATTTCGCGCCAAATTTATCCCGTCGTCTGCTGGTTCAAATGTAATTTTTCGCCTATGTTTGGATGAGTGTTATTGGAGAACGAATCAACCGATTTCGAAAAATTTTATACGAAAGAGGTTCCAGAAATTCATGAAGAATCCAAGAAAAAGTGAGTTTAATTTATTCAGATTTTTCTAACAGACGCTGAATAGCCATTTAACTCCAGTTAAGCTTTCTAGCGAGCTAGAGGATAGGTGTAGTAAACCCGGGCTTACAAACACGAGTTATAGCCCTGGTTAAAATTGAGTTCTTTTCTTATCGCTCTTACTATCTAGGCCTACACTAGAAATTCTTTTGTAGGCTCAGCAGCCAGCATTGACATTGTTCATGCGATAAACTAAGCGGAAATGGTTAGGCCTAGAATTCGCACTCGATTCTAAAGCCCTGGGCTAAACCCTGGGCGTATGTACGTTGAGCTATCGTTGGCCTACATGTATAGCGCCACCATTGTCTTAATTTGTTTTCGGATTATCACCCTGAAATGGCAACGCGCTCAAAGCGCGTGAAGGATTTGCATAATGAATCGAGGGGGAGGGCTAAGATTGTACAATTCATAGCAACGCTGGCATCCTGCCAAAAAAAATTCTCTAAACTATGGGCCCATGGGGCGGAGCCCTATAAAAGACATCAATTTGTCATTTTTGTTTATTTCTATCCATTGTTCAGGCTCGCTATTTAAAAAATTATTAAAATAGCTAATTAGGCCTACAAATATGGCCATATGTACATGTAATAGGGATGCGCCGATGTATCGGCATCGGCATCGGCATCGGCGCCGATTGTACGAAAAACCATGCATCGGCATCGGC
>JAQIYI010000808.1:0-15331 GCA_034700265.1 Polyzonium germanicum | reverse complement strand
TGAAATATAGCTTCTATTGTGTAAGTAAAATTGTATGTATTTAATTTTTTGTGATTATGAGCCAGTAATAATTTTTTTTAAGAAATTCTTTTGAGATTCGAGGCGAATTTATGTCAGATTCTTTCGAAAGCCAACGGAGTTTCCTTTTTTTAAATAAATTTCACGGTATTTCTTTTATTTAAATCGTGGAAACAATTCAATTTTTTTTCTTCGGAGAAATGAAATTTCTTTTTGATTAATTTCTTATTTTTCAATGTGATATAATGCGCGCCCTTTATGACTTACATCTTTAAAAAAAAAAAAAAATTGTATAAAAGCTTACATGTGTAAATTGAAATGTAATTTTTTTTCGTCTTCGTTGTCATCATCAATTCATCATTTCTATTGATTCCTTTATAGACTTGAATAATTTGCAATTTGTTTCAATTTTAGTTTGTGAGAAAAACCAGTTTTTTTTATTTATTTTGTAGTTTCTTAACGTACCTGGTACGGTAGGCCTAAATATCGATCAACCAACTAACGAGTATGAAATTTGAATTAATCCAAGCAAAAACTACAAGGAATCTCATTGCGAGTTTAGCAGAAATAAAATCTAGATTAATACTTAGCATACTAGATCAAAAATACTAATGTTAGGCCTAAGACAATTATGTTTTATTAAAAGTAATTATGATTGAAATTGAAAACTTCTATGATTTTAATACCTAATTAAAGAATACAGCGTATTTTACGATTGTTTTTTTTGAAACTTTAATTCAGCGGAAAGTTCGCCCCATAAATGTTTCAAATATTTGGATGTTTTTTTTATTGTACTGTAAAAATCTGTGTGTATGATTGCTCAAATTTAACATTGTTTAGTGATGCGCATGCACAGAAATAAGAATTGTGTTGTATAATGTATAAAAGTGAAAATTTTTATGTTCCATGAGATAATTGCATTAAAAGCATATTTATACAATTTTTTTTATTTATTTTGTGCGATAATATAGGCAATTTAAGATTTTGTAATGATTGAAATTTAGGCCTATTTGTCTAGGTAGGCCTAGAGCCAATTAGGTTGAGATTTTTTCTTTTCCTTTCAATTACTTTTCAAATAAATTTCTTAATTTAAATGTAGTTTTTTTATTCTTAATTTAATTTGTAATTTGTAATATTTTCTATTTAAATATTTGAAGGACTTATTTTTAAAATTTTTAGGCCTATTTTAATGTCTAAACATGACGTCAGATAGGAGCGTGGTCTACAGTGTTTTCGTTAACACGGTAAGCAATTTGAATTATATCAAAATTATTTAATTAAATAAATTACTCGCGTATAAATTCTTGTTAATTACTTGTTGCAGACGAGCAACCGGAAATACTCCGACCGGAACCGGAAACGATTTTCTCAGCATTCTGCAAGCAATTTTAATGGCGGCACTGTAGTTTTCCAAATTGTTTTTACGCAACTTTTGCCTCATTCGTAAGTTTTTAATCAAACTTTGCAGATTTTAATAATTTTTTTTTCTTGTTTGTGTTTTGTTTCGATACGGACATGATAGCGGCTGCCTTGCTTCCACGGTGCGGCAGAAGCCTCTGTCGGGCGAACGCCGTGTGCGTGAGATTGAACAATATGCGACGACGCTGCGATTTACGAACTTCGCCGCAACTTGTATCAAACGTTGCGCCAGCGGCTACGATGTCGACGACGGCGACGAACGCTGGATCAATCGTCAAACAGAAGTACGATTATTTCCTAGTACTCGACTTCGAAGCGACTTGCGACAAGGCACCCATGATACAACCACAGGTGAGGTATACTGTTTTACCTGGCCTTCAGGCTTGTCACACGGTCACGTTTATCGGGTTTATGTCGAATCGGAACTACTTCTGACCCTTACCCCGCACTAACCCGCTTTGACGGTAAACCGTGTGACTGCGCGTTACCCGACATGTCGTAAGTTCCGAAAAAAGCTAGACCCTTTCGTAACACCTATGGTAGATAACCTGACATATTTGGGGTCAGCAAGCGACGGGAAGTCGTTTTTGCGCGTGACCGTTTAACGGGTTAGCATTTGTTTGGGGTCCTTGTATTTGTTGGGGGCCTTTCGATAATACTCCGGTGTCCGTGTGACAAGCTTGCTTGATTCCTTGAGGGAGTTAGGCCTAGGCAGGGTAGGTCTAAGCTTAGGGCGAGCCCTAGGTCCAATGACTAAGGCCTTGTGACTGCTCGAGAAAATACAAAGTTAGGTGCACTGTTTCGCCCTAATTAACTTACATTTCTAATAGGCCTAATTTATTATAATTAATTATTAATTTATTATAGTACCGGTATGCTACCGTAGCATATACCTATATTGCTAACGAACTAAAAGTTCGTCTTTGGTCAAGAGTAAAAAAAATTAGGCTTAATAATTAGTCTACATGTTGACCAAATAGTTTAATTTAAAACTTTTTAGTTCAATTTCTTTAATTCTTTATGCCCCACCTTTCATTCGTGTACTCTAGGAAATAATCGAGTTTCCGTGTCTCAAAGTTAACGCGAAGAGCATGGAAGTTGAGGCGACATTTCACCAGTACGTCCAGCCGAGGGTTCACACACAGCTCACCGCCTTTTGCACAGAGGTGACATTATATAGGCTATAATTCTTTCACAAACTACAAGTTTTCAAGTTTTGAATTTTTGTTTCATCTAGCATTGTAAGCTTAGATTTTTTGTCTTCTAAATTTAAGTTGACCGGCATCATTCAAGACATGGTTGACGGACAGCCAGACATTGAAGTCACATTACAAGTAGGCCAAGAATTAAGAAAACCTTCTTCTAAACAATAGTCCTAAGTTTATTTTACTATTAAATAAATAGTTCTATTTTTCTTAAAAAATATATTAATTTTGTCCTTTCACGATGCCAATTTTTCGTTTCTTTGTAGATGTTCGACAAGTGGCTGCGAGACGAAGCCGTCTTGAAGGACGGAGTGCAGTTTGCCTTTGTTACATGTGGCGACTGGGATCTGAACAGCATGTGAGATGTTAATTCCTGATAACTTTAAACTGCAGGCCTACTGTCCGGATTTCAAATGTTTGAAACCCTAGCTCACACATGCCTCCTGTGCTTGGCCTATTTCGTTTTGTTTTATTTTTTTAACACAATAAGGTCTTATGCAGGTCTAATAAGTTTTGCGAAAAAATTATTTTTTTCAATTTCGTAAACTGTTTTAGGCCATCATGTATTGTATATACAAGTGTTTCTAATCCATTCCTTGCGTCAATCAGGTTGTCCAACCAGTGTGAATTTTTCAAGTTGCCGGTTCCACCGTACATGAGATCTTGGATAAACATAAAAAAGGTTTGAGTGATAGGCCTACATTGCGTAATTGAAAATTGATTTACTGTTTTCTAAGGTGCCGCTACGTGCATTTTTATCGTTGCATTTTTATCTACTGAGCCTATATGCTCACTCTTAAAACGTATTTTTAATAATTCATGACCTCAATTTCGTAATGAAAAAAATAAACAAAAAAAAGTAAATAATAGTTAGGCCTAATCATATAACGCACAATTATTTCTTTTTTTAAATTCTTCCTGGATGAAGCCCTTCACGAACGTTACTGGCATTTGGCCCAAGGGTCTTGTACACATGATGTCCATAGTGAATCTGCAACATCAAGGCCGAATGCACAGCGGTATAGGTGCGTGACAATGTTCCTAACATTCTTTGTCCTTTACAATGTTTCATATTTTGCTCAGTTTTTCATTCAATTATTTGATTTATAATTCACTTATTAGATGTCTAATTGAATTATTTGATTTCTAATTGAATTATTTGATTTCTAATTGAATTATTTGATTTCTTATTGAATTATTTAATTTCAAATTGAATTATTTGATTTATTGAATTATTTAATTTCAAATTGAATTATTTGATTTCTTATTGAATTATTTAATTTCAATCTTAATTCAATTTTAATTTATCTATCTAGACGATTGCAAGAACCTAGCCAAGGTGCTTAAAGTGTTGGCCGAAAGGGGTCACGTATTTGACGTCACAGGTCAAAAGGATTAAACCGTTGGCCTACCTGCACATTCAATTGCGCAATCATTTTTGCAATATTTTTAACTTTTATTTAGTTCTAATCACTCGGATCAAAAGACAAACAAATAATATTGCGTGTGAAACGAGCTTTAATTATCATTGTTAATTTGGTTCGGTCTTTAGTTTGTCGTTAGTATTGTAGGCTAATTTAGCGCTTCGTGTTGTAATTGTTCTTGTGGGCTCTGTGCAATTTTTGCAATTTTAGCGAGCCACGAACAAACATGAGACATTCCAGCGAAAGAATTCCAGACGACCCACCCCCGATTTAAGTGATTTTGGTTTACTACATGTTCATGTTCATGTTTGTACTTATTTTACTTTTCTCTTTGTTTAATTAAGGTTTTGTAGTACCGTAGGCCTACCTTATTAACATAATTGGTGAAAGAAATTTGTTGAGGGCCTAGGTTTATTTATGCAGGATTTTGTGCAATTATTGCATGTCGCTTCGATTGCATTGAGTGCTTTGAATGATGCAATTCAACTAGTTGAATTGATTATTTAAGTTTCTAAAAATACCGGTACATCCCTACAAATATTAATACTTTCACAGATTGCACATAGGCCTAATACTGTATATACGTGTATTTTTGTAGCGATCGTTATCAAGATTATTTTTTCAGCAATATATTTGTCCAGATAAAGAAAAAACAAATATTATTTGATTTAAAGGTTATCTGTTTATTCTTCATCACTCTACACTAGAACTAGATTCCGACTAAAAGTTAGCTACTGTCAAATATTCTAGTAAAGAGGCTCAACTTGATTAATTTAGAATGTAAGTTAATAAGTGATAAGCTGTCAGGAAAATATTTTTATAATTTCTATTCTGGATTTGATCGTGAGCCACCACGACGCAGTTACAGACTACATAGTTTACTGCACAAGAGCGCCGTTCATACCGGTAATTGTACATTCAACTACGCTCTGTATTAAAAGGTATTTTTTTTTATTAATATATCTAATTTGCAAATTTGTTGTTTTGGGATTCATCTATTTCTTTGAATTGTTTACACATTTCTGTCTTATTTTGTATTTCTTTTTAACAGGATTTGATGCCGTTGATTGCTCCATTGTTTGAGATCGCCAAAAATCTTATTTTTTTTTATTCATATTACTTGCTCCAACGAAGCTCTAATTTGAATTAGAACATACAAGTACATGTATGAATATATTATATTTTGCCTTTGTAAGATTTTTCAACTTTACGCTCGTCATACTCATACTGTTATTGCCACATTTCACCAACCATGATCCAGGTGTATTTTTAATATTTTTTTCATTTTTATTTCCTTTTTTCTGTCTGTTCTCTCAGCAAAGTCTTTTTGAAATTTGAAATTCTACGAAAGGGTAAGCCTATATTTATTAAGTGCACTTAACGTTTCATTTTACAGTTCACATTGTGATTTTTCTTTTTTTTTCTTTGCTTTTGTTTAGACGGGTTTGGAGGAAAAAGTGATGCAATTATGTCTAAGGATGAACCTACTGGCACTCTGGCACTATTTCTCAACCAAAAAATTGAGTATATCATATTGAAATAGCTCTAGATACTATACTCGCATACCGTGACGCTCAAAGAATTTCTGCGCGTTTTATTTGTAAAAGAAAAATATTTCTTTTGAATTGAATTGGAAAAAATAAAAAAAGCTTCAAAAGTAGGCCTACCGATAGGCCCAAATTACCAAAATTTAATTTTTACTTCGCTTCACCGGGGCATTGAATCAGAATCATAATGAAATTATTGCGCAAATTTTAGACACTTCAATTTACTTCAATTTCTTTTAATATATTTTTTGTTATTTGAATTTCTATTTTTGAATTCGAATAAAACAAACATAATATTAAATTAAAAGCAATTTTTTATTACACTAATTAATAGACATAATTATGTTTTAATTTGAACTAAAATTAAATTTAAATTAAACCTAAATTTCATTTAAATGCATTTATTTATTCATTTATTATTCAAATCAAATATTTCACTTATTGATTATTCATGTTTAAATTTTATTTTTGTTTCCAGTTGATTCAGTTTGTACAGCGGCTTTTTAACGAAATTATTTGTGTCAGGATTCCACAGTAGGGGAAGGTGTTGTCATATTATGAAGTAAGCTTGCATACGTCACGAATGATGAGAATGAAATGACATAGTAACCTGTAAACTGTTAATCAACTTTTCCGTTTAGATTTATAATCGTTTCTACTTTCTAGGTACCGGTACCAGTACAGTACTGAAAATCAAATTGGTTTCTTTTTTTTAATTTAGATTCTCAGCTGATAAGATTGTTGTTGGCTGCATGGAGTTCTCGAAGCAACCAATACAGGTTAATTGAGATTTAAGGTTCACAGCCGCAAAAACCGAAATAAACCATGAATTTGTTGAGCTAAGATATACGTTTTGATAGAATAAATTCAAATTTTAGCTTTTACTGTCAACATTAAGATACTGTTAGGCCCATATCTTGCTTGGCTGACGATGAATTTTGGATGAATGCAACAGCCCTGATGGTATCATGCATAATCATGGTAGCACCAAGTGAACATTTTTTCAGAGTTATTTGTTTGCAGTCGCCTAAATATGCAAATTATTTGAGTCTACAATATGAATATATACTTTATAATGCGATTGTATTATGCTCGCAGCCCATTTGTGTGGTCAGGTTAGGTGAGCAGGAATTCTCTAGAGGGATCAGCCCCTTTGGGGTTGGTTCCTTCTTTGATTATAAAGGAGCGCCGCGCCGGCTCGACTTTATAATTTCTAATGGGGCACGCGCGTTTGGAAAATACTAATTCTTCGTTATACTTAACGTTATTCAGCTGTTGGACGTCCGTCTAGTCTGATCATCGAATTACCCAACCAGCCCCTCTATGTCGTTGGTTTTACCCCTCTGGCATGATACATGTATTGGTGGCCAACTAGAGTTTCTAGACGGGGACCTTTTTTTTAGTCTCACCTGTTTGCAATTTATAGTTTTTATACCAAATGTCGTCGCCATGAAGGCATTTCACACCCTCGGAGCACGCGTCGTGCAACTAGGACATTTGCTGAACACGTTTTCTCTCTTTCTTCCTGCAGATGTTTTATTTTATGTTTTTCAATTTTGTATTTTTCTTTTTCCTTTGAAACTTCACCACACAGATGGTAGCCATTCGTGTGTGCTCGATCCGCATCTGTCTGTCGCTCACGTGAAACAAATTCAAAGTTAGAATTTTCTAACTTGATGGAATTTGTAACGCAAACCTATATCACTGGTCCCACGCAATTAACTGCTTGTTAAAAATTAACGTAACGGTAATTTAAACCCCATTGTGATTCAATTAACTAATTAACTATAATTACGCTGGAAATATTTCTATGTCATTGAAGGAAATTTCATTTTTTTACGCTTCTAACAACTAGTTGTACAACCTTTGTCTAAATATTATTTGAGGATAATTTCATAGGCCTGCAAGTATAATTACAACAGATTACTTAATTAATTATTTCACACACTTGAGACTTTTAAATACCATTTTAGAATCTATAACGCCGTTAAAATATTGTTTTAGAATTTTATTCCTTTAAAACTAACATTTTGAATATGATCTTTTTGAAAAATCAATTTTTTTAGCCTTCGTTTTTTCTCCGCTAGGAGCGCTGCGGCGCTCAATATTAAATAGAGACCCTGTTTCCCTTTCATGGCGGCTGATCAATGTTGATTCAATGGCAATGTTTATTTTAAAATGGCGGATAGCAGATGACGCTGAACATTAAATAACGTTTAAGAATTTCATTTTTGTTAAAAAAATTATAATAAAAAGGACACAAAAGGGGAAATTTCTTTTCACCGATGGGGGAATTCCCTCCAGTCCCCACTCCCCATTTCATTCAGCTGCGTACATTTTATTTTATTTTATTTAAATTGAAGAAACCATCCTTTAGAATCTCTCCTCCCCCTCCTCCCTGAACAAATCCAACCCTCAGTGACGTCATCGTCACCATGGTTACAAGACGACGCCAGCAAACTAACAGCGTTTGCGATTGGCCTTGAGTCATTCCACCTACGTGAATAAGAGAGCCATTCCAATTGGTTGGCACTGTTGCCAGATCCGCAATTATTCCTCTCGTCGAGTGTTTTACGACTTCCATTTGTTGCAGAGGTGCTTGTGACGTCATACGACGCGTAACCTAGCAACGCTGACTCGACCGGGTTGGCGTTAACCTTGGCGGCTCCGCCCACTCCGCCATTCGTTCAAACGAGTTCCAACGCGATGGTCGCGTTTTCTTGGCGCGCTCGTCGTTCTGTTGGGATTCTGTTTTTCTTTCTCTAGAGCAAAATCTCAAGGTAAATTAGTCATCGCAAAAATAAACGTATGGTTATTTAACTAGTTCCAGATCATTGATGGTTAAATTGGCCAGCGAGAGTGTTGAAAAAGTAGTCGCGACGTCGTCATGCTGCACAACGGAGATTGTGCAGGCGCTGAGGGCGCGCAGTTTCCGCGGAATTTCAGCGTCGCCGTCGTCGGAAGTCATTTCGGTTGGGACAACGCCAAGTATGGCAGCTCCCTCATGTGAGTTCCTTAAGCTATAATTTTTCGCTAATCGTGCTTTACATTTTTCTTACATATGTTGAGCTCAAAGGCCAGCTCGCGGGTATAACCGTGACTCATGAGATCAGAGTGTCAAGACTTGTTCAGACTGGGCCTCGCACAAGCTCAGACTTGTTCAAGTCTTGCCGTCTACTTGTGGCGTGACGTCACGCTGCTGCTCTCTTGCATCCGTGTCACGTTCAAATGACGTCATTCTAGCCAATTACTCGCGTTAAGGCCTATTTTTCGCACGTGCCTCTATGGGCCACTCCTCAGACGGTCGTGTCTTGAGGCTGGAATGGCTAATGCAGATCTCAAGAGGCCTGTCTCGAGTTAAGACAGCTTTGTAGTAACTTCTGGTTATGAAGGGCGATTACCATCAAAGTTGGTTATCATCTGCAGTTCTGCGCGCGCATCCTCTCGATCCTATTACGCACTCACGAATTTTGACTAATCTCCCTTCATAACCGGAAGTTGCTAAAGCTGTCTTGGCTCGAGTGATTCCGGCATGAGAGATTGAGTAATCGACAGATGGACATTTCCACGATGCGTTGGAAGACTTGTAAGTTGGAACTGTCCAACCGTCGACCATCCATCGGACACGGCCGTCTGAGTATTAGTCCATTACTCAGACACGTCCGTCTGAGGATTGGACTAATCCTCAGACGTCTGCTGTCTTGACATACGGATAACGTGCTAAAAATTGTTGCTTTGGATTCTAATTTAGTCTGCTAGCAGTCTTCGCTCGCTAGAACAATAAATGACCTCAATTCTCAAATGTCAAATATAGTGACAGCCCCCGAAGATCATCGAAGTCGCACGAAAGTTCGACCAAGTCCGTGAGCGAAGTTCGTCGTTCACCGATGAGAGCCGAATACGACGACGATTTGACCGACGACGACCTGGAGTGCTGCGAGGCGGCGGCCGTTGTTGACAATGGACGCGAGGATCACGAGGACCTCGCGAACGACGCCTGCAGCATCGGCTGCTTCGACCTGCGACTGTCGACGACGACAACGGCGGCGAGCAACAAATCTCAGACGACGGGAGGCAGCGGTAGTCGAAGTCCGAACAGCGGCTGCTCGACGTCGGCAGTGACTGCCAGCAGTCGCAGCAGCCAGATCAGTAGCAGCCGATCTGTGATCGCCCTCCAATCGATCGAGGACATCAAGGACCGACAAAGTTTTCCCTCGGCGGACGCTTCGCCCATCAACAAATCGACGGCCACGACGACGTCGAGATCGAAATACAACAACGACAACAACAACGGCGTTCTCGTCAGAGCCAACAACAACATCAACAACATCAAAAATGCGGACCTTGAAATGCCCGAATTTATCGTGGACAGCAAGACGAGGGTCACCTACCTCAAGGGCATGTTCCTTGGCAAGGTAATTAATTTATCCATTTCTAATTTAAAATAATGGGCCTAACTAGGCGATTAATTTTGGCGTTTTAACCAGATCTTGACGCCTGAAATTCAGGCGTCCAGATTCAGGCCTTGAATGTGAATCTAATGTTTGTTATGGCGATTACGTCATTCAAGTCCGATATAGCATTTTAAATGTGACAATTTTAACACAGTCTAACACGTCACATAGTTGTCCAGCGAGCGAAGCAAACATTATTGTTAAAGGTTACTTCGCGTTGCAATTGTTAAATTTTTAAATAGGTTTTTATTAGACAGTACGCGCAGTAGGCCTACTAAGCGTGCCGAAAATTCAAAGGTCGCTTTCTCACATTGTGAAAGTCGATCGTTTAAACTTTAACAATGGCTAAGTGGAAAACCTGTTGAGAATGGTGTAGGCTAAGCAGTGCATAATGTTGCTGCAATTCTTGTTTTGTGACAAATAGTTAGGCCTACAATTATACGGAATTCGCAGCATATAATTGCATCGCGAGGCCTGTGAACTTTTCCGAATTCTAAGAAATTGTTGTTGCGTCGGCCTAACAGAGTAAACAAAGACAACTCTTAAGTCTAAAAGTAGGCCTAGGCTATTTTCTAACGTCGCCCATATTGTTTTAAAGTTCCATGAGTAATTTGATCGCGTGTTCTCGTTTTTTCGTTGTTTTTTTTCCTGTTAAGCGTCACTTTCGTCGTGTTTTATCTTTCTACCGTGAATTTTTCTTTTATGTTTGTTTATCCGCCTTGCATGATGACGATTGACGCGACGTCAGTCTTTAAAGGGAAAAAGTAGGTTTTTTTGGGTGCGACCTATAGGCAGTCAGTCCTACGTACACTACACTCTGGTAGGCCCTACACTACATCCATTACGTGGGCGGCGATTTTATTATTATTATTATGCTGCTGATGTGGTTTGTGGAAGTGATGATGATGAGCACGATCTTTCGCCGGAATTTATGTATTTTTCGCTGACAAAGAATGACTTGCGCCACTTATGCTGGTGGTGACTTATCAGGATTTACAATCAGAGTCAGGAGATTTTTCCATGTCACAGTCACAGACTCGCATATCACTCGGATGTGAACTGATTTTTAAAGTAAAAACATGGAGCTGCACAGCTGATTTATATTATTTCCTGTAGGCCTTGGCCTAACGTCTAATCTTCATTTCCTATTTGTTGGCTGACTGTTTAGGCACCATTTTAATGTCGGAAATATCTAATGACCGGAAGTTATAGGAAACTGATTTTAGGCTTAGCGATATTGAAATTTCAAAATGATTTTTTTATGGCCAAAGCTTAAATGTAGGCCTACATGTAACCGTTTCAATTTTATTCTAGGCCTAAGCGGCGCCTTGGTCAAGGTCTGAAGCTAATAGGCATATTGCACACCTTTTTATTGTTTTCAAAATAGGCTTAGTGCTAATTATAGAGCACTTGCACTAGTCCTATCCTTGATTTGTTATTAAACTAAAACTGAGTTAGCCTTTGCCAAAATTAGAATCTTCTAAAGCTGGTTTCACATGGGCGAACTTTTCAGCGAATTCGCCCGCGAATTCACCACCTGACCACATTGGAGCAATAGGCGCCTGAGAAAAGTAGTCACGTGATGCGTTCGCTGGCGAATTCGCCAGAAATTCTCTGAAATATTCGCTCATGTGGACCCACCTTAATGGTTTGGATATTTATTTGTTTCTTCCCAAAATAAGCCTGTGCATGGCCTCATTAAAATGATGATGATGCGATGGTTTTAAAACCATTCGCAAGGATTTTTTTGTAGCCCCTAAAGTCTGCGGGCCTTATTTTTCAGGCCTATTTTCTTTTGTCTTTGCCTAGTTATTAGGCCTTACCAGACGCTTTTTGTCGTCGAAGACTTTTGCTTTTAAATTTGAGGCCAAAGTCCTAGACCACAGTCTACTCCCTCCCTATAGGCCTACAGTATACTGTAGGCCTACTCTGCCTAGACCGTGGAATTCCCTGTGGTCATTGTGAGCAGTGCCGTTGGCCCGTAGTCATGGCTACCAAGCTCGAGAATGAAATAAAATAGGCCTGAAAAGTGCTTCTTATAAATTGCATAGGCTTAAGTCTGTTTCCTTAAGAAGTCTAGAATAATTTGTTTAAAAAAGGCCTACTTTGTGCATTGCCTGGCGACGATTATTATTGGCTCTAGGCCAATCTTTTTAGGATGGTTGTAATTTGATGGCCCATGTGTTGATATTTTGTTATCCATCCATCCTCCTAGTGTAGGCCTATATATCGAAGAAAATAAGCCTAGGCCCAGCTAAAGTCAAAGTGATAGCAACTGATAGGCCTTTTTTTTATTAAAGGAAGTATTTTGTTACACCTGATGTGATTTCGAGCTTCGCGTCTTAATAGTGTGTGGTATTTTATTTGGATTTTTTTTGCAATTGTTTCAGGCGGATTTTTTTCTTCTCTTGTGGACATTTTTGATCAACCTCCCTCATAACTTGCCCGCATTTAGGCCTAGAACTATAGAAGTCGTAAATGGAGAAAGCTTACAAAGTAACCATGTGTGTGTGTTTGAAGGGGGTGGGAGGGGAGCCCTCCGACGACCATCTTAATTGCAGGAAGTTGGTCAGCATTGCTTAATTTAGCAGCAGCACGTTTTATGAGTGGTGTAAAACCAGCCTCGTGTCCAACCATGAACCGCCGCACATGGCAGCCATGTTTTTTATTGGCTAGGCCTAGGTCAGGATGTCCGCTTCATGAAGCCGTGAAATTCAAAGCGATTTGTTGAGACACATACGTTGACAATTTAAATGGTTTCCAAAAAATATTTACATAAGTCTATTTGATTACTTATATAGTTGCTAAAACTGGAACCTGCAACCAAAACAAGTGGCGTCAAATTGCCAACTTTTTATCTTTGCTCATGATTATATTAGCTTGCAATGAAATCAAGTTACCGGTACACCTAAATAAACCTTATAAAACTAAAAAAATCAATAATGGCAAACTAAACTATAGTCCCCTTTAAAGGGGAAGAACTGTTTATAGGTCTAAAAACTAACATTGATTTTTATCGATAAAATTCGTTGTACATGTACATGTAAATCTCAGAATCTACATACACATCTACACCATGTAAACCGGAAATGAGCCTCGTCTGGTAGTCACCTTGAAATGGAAGCACTTATTGAGATAACATTGAGCACCCGCCATGAAAAGGAAACAGGGTTGTGATTTAACATTGAGCACCGCAGCGCTCCTAGCGGCGAAAAAATGAAGCCTAAAAAGATTACGTGCTGTATACGCAATCCAGATTTCAGAATATTTATCCTATGTAGGCCTACATGTACTCTGTATGCAAAGATGTAAAAAAATTTCTAGATAATTATTTTTCGCTTTTATAAACGGAAAACATAAACGGTTTTTAAATTACTACAATTAATATTAAAAGTTCTAAGTGCTCCTCTCCCTTTAAAGCGTACGTCGTCGCAATTATGCATAATAGGCCTTTTTCTTTTTAAATACCGGTAAATAAAGGCCTACTTGTAAATTGTACTTTTAAAATGCAATTTAAAAGTTTAGCAGTCTCCTCGACGTGAATACAACAAGTAGGGCTTTTATTTTTATTTACTTTAAAGCCTAGGCCTATCACTGCATTGCACTCTTGGTTATGTGTCGGTTTAGCTTTTTCAAAATGACCTCACTCACTCACTCACTGTGTGTGCGTTTGACAGAAGCGAAAGCAATTACAGAGTGCGTTTTCTTTAAATTTTTTTGTGTTTTAACTAACCCCCCTTTTTCTTTTGAATACCATTAAATTGAAAAAAAAAAAAAAAACCGAACAAAAAATGTAAAATAACACAACTTCAAGCCCTACGTTTTGTTTGGCTAATGTTATGTTTAGAGCCAGACCATAGGCCTATTTGTTTAAAAAATACTCAAGTGAGCTAGGCATAACTTTGAAGTGCAGGTGAATAAATAATTAAATACGTTTAGGCCGTTAACAACAAACCATTTCTTTTCCTTTTCTTTGCCTGCACTATATAGCCTATTAATTAGGTAGCCAGGTTTTAAGAATTTAAGTAACGTTTAGCCGACGCTAGCACTGCGTCGGGCGTAAACTTGGTGAGAATTCAGCCTTAGCCTACTATCTAGGCCTAAATTATTACCTTAAATGCCCCGATGGCGGTGTAAGGTATGAACATGAACACACCATGTACACCGGAAATGTGCTTCGTCTGCTAGCCACCTTGATAGGGAAACACTCTCATTGAGTTAACATTGAGCACGTGCCATGAAAGGGAAACTGGGTTGTGATTTAACATTCAGCACCGCAGCGCTCCTAGTGGCGAAAAAGCGAAGCCTAAACAAAATTACATTGTGTATAAGAGTGTAACGCTCAACTCCTAAATGGCGCTGCGAAAAAATCCAGTTTAGGATTTGTTTCGCCTAATTTCACCACCGCCTAAAGGTGGCGATGCTCAAAATCTGTGCAAAATTAAACACGAAAAACATTCAGCAAAAAATGTAGTTTCATGTAGACCAAAGTGAAAATAAATGTCTGCGCCAATGCCAAACATCGATAAGATAAAGCGTTAGTTTTGCCAAATTCAGCCACCGCAAATAAATGGCGCTTTTGCGCTTATGCACAGGCGGCTGTTCTCAAATTCAAAACAGTTTAAGGCCGGAATTACTAGTGCAAATCTCAGACCTGTCTCTAGTCAAAGCAGCTGTAGTAACTTCCGGTTAAGGAGGGAGATTACAGCCAAAATTAGTTATCATCTGCCGTGCATCTCTCGATCGTATTACGCACTCACGAATTCTGACTGCAATCTCCCCGTTCATATTTTAGGTCGTCTTGACTCGAGAGTCGAGACAGGTCTGAGATTTGCATTAGTGATTTCTGCCTAAAATATGAGCAGGAAACAGAAGCCTTACATGTAGGCTTAACAGCGCTAAACTATTCCTAAATTTAAACGTAATTTTCCCCATTTATTTGTTTAAACAAGAACAAATTGAATAGGCCTAAGATTATAATGCTTAGGCCTAGGCCCATTTTTAAACTACAGTAGGCTTACCGATAGCCTACTAGGATTTAGCCAGGGAGGTGGAGCCTGGGTTTAGACCCTAGCTAAGAAAATATGCTCACTTACAGTTTGTTTTCTGGCCTAGCTGAGCCTGTTGCTAAGTTATTTAGAGCCAATTTAACCAAATTGTTCCCAACGAATGTTTCCCATGGCAACGTGTAGGGATGCGCCGATGTATCGGCATCGGCATCGGCATCGGCGCCGATTGTACGAAAAACCATGCATCGGCATCGG
>JAQIYI010000807.1:0-15339 GCA_034700265.1 Polyzonium germanicum | reverse complement strand
TCAAATTGTGAATAAATTAAGTAAACGAGTCCTAAAGTACCATAACAAATGAAATGATTGCAACCATTGGAAGATGGTCCAACATTTGTTAACCAAAGTGTTAGGGGACGATTTTTCGTACCCAACTTAGGGACGACAAAACCACCGTTGACTTTTTATTATCAGAATGTTAGAGGTTTAAAGACAAAAACTAATACACTTTTAAATAATGTGGGGACAGAAGACTTTGATTTATATTTTTTAGTAGAGACTTGGTTAAACGATAACATAACAGATAGCGAATTATTTGATGACAGGTATAATATTTTTAGAACTGATAGGGACTTAATTTTTACTGGGAAGAAGGATGGGGGCGGAGTCTTAATTGGGATTAAAAATACAATAAGTGTGTCGAGATTGGACAATTCTTTTTTTTATGGTCAAGGTCAAATTAATTACATTGAAGATATATGGGTCCATTGCGATTTTGGATCGCATACTGTATACATTGGTTTAGTCTATATACCTCCGAACGCTAAGGATGACGTGTATTCTAGCTTTATTTACAAAATGGAATATATTAATAAAGTACGTAAGAGTAGAGACAAGTTATTTATACTGGGAGATTTTAATAAGCCACTTCTGAAATGGACGGGCCACGTTAAGTATTCGCAGACTATTGATGACGTGAATCTTCAATTTACTTCAGCCTTCAATCATTCGCATTTAGTTCAGGTTAATAATCATCATAATGTAAATGGGAACCTCTTGGATTTATTATTTATTGATGAGGACTGTGCACATCTGATCGTTACCAAAAGGGTGATAAATCCCTTGGTCCGTGAGGATGGGTATCATCCAGCCATTGAGGGTTTTTTGGATATTAAGCCATATAGATATTTTGATTCGAGTGTGCAATCGCAATTCTATAACTTTAAACTTGCGGACTTTACACAGATAAATAGTTGCTTTGAAAATTACGATTGGAACGACATTTTAACAAAGTCCAGTGATGTTGATGAGACACTAAGTTATTTCTATGACAGAATCAATGCTGCCATACGGGATTATGTCCCATTAAAGACTAGGAAGTTTAAGCGTTTCCCTTCCTGGTATTCAAAAGATTTAATCTACAAAATTAAGCTAAAATCAAAATTACATGAGAAGTATACACAGTCTCGCTCAACATTGGCTTATGACGAATTCTCTAGATTAAGATCAATTGTAAAAACAGAACAAAAATTATGCTTTAAAAAGTATATTTCGGGCATTCAGGAGTCTGTCATTCGTGATTCAAGTAAGCTCTGGGAATATATTGCCTCTAAAAAGGAACGGACTAGATTCCCTATAAATATGACCTTTGGTCAAGAACGCATTACTTCAAAAACCTTAGTGGCCTCTTCATTTGCGACCTTTTTTGCCTCCTCAATGTCACATGAAAATGTCATCGACTCTAACTTTAATTTAAGGCATATACACCATTTGGAAAATGTTGTTGACCTTCCATGTGTGACAACATCTAGTGAAGAGGTAGAAAGCGTCATCAACAGTTACAAATGGGTTCAATCCAAGGGAACGGATAATATCCCTGTTTCTTTTTGGAAGAACTGTTCCAGATCTCTTTCATTACCAATTTCTATTATTTTTAATCAATCGTTAAGACTTGGATATTTCCCGAAATGCTGGAAGACAGCGAAAGTAATACCAGTTTTTAAAAAGGATAATAAATCAAAAATTGAAAATTATAGGCCGATCTCTATACTTTGTAGCCTTTCTAAAATTTTTGAAAGAATTGTCTATACAAAATTAGTTAATTCATTTAGTCCGTTTCTTCACGAGGCTCAACATGGTTTTTTACCTGGAAGATCAATTGTTACCAACCTTTTAACATATTCAAACTTTTTAAGGACCTCCCTCAATAAACAAGGTCAGGTGGACTCCATCTATATTGATTTTTCTAAGGCTTTTGACTCAGTGCATTTTCAAACTATGATTGAGAAACTCACTTTTTATGGTATTGGTAATAATCTTATTAATTGGATTAACTCCTATCTCACTGGTAGAAGTTTTTTTGTTAATGTGGATAATCATTGCACAGAGACTAAACCGTGTACCTCGGGGGTTCCTCAGGGCTCCCATTTGGGGCCTCTTCTTTTTAATATTTTTGTCAATGACCTTCCAGATCTGTTAAAAAATTCGAAAGTGTTGTTTTACGCTGACGATCTTAAGATTTATTGGGAGATTGATGATAATCTTGATGCTTTATGCCTACAGGACGACTTTGATAAAATAATTGACTGGTGTAATTGGAACCATATGCAAATCAACGCTTCTAAATGTTGTGTAATTACTTTTACATTAAGGAGGGGGCGGCTTAGCTTGAATAATTATTTTAATCAATCTACTGTAATTCCAAGAGTTGATTCAGTCAAGGACTTGGGAATCTTTTTCGATTCAAAATTGTGTTTTAATACACATATCAATTATATTGTTCATAAATGTAATAAAATGATTGGTTTTATATTTAGGTCTTGCAAATCCTTTAATAATATAAAGGTCTTTCGCAACCTATACCTCTCCTTGATTGAAAGTAGACTTCTATTAGCAAGTGTTGTATGGTATCCAAATTACTCGTCATCTATAATGAGGCTGCAATCTGTTCAAAATCGCTTTGTTAGGTATTTGAACTGGAAATTCAAATCCAATGAGACTGTGCTATCAATTTTTAAATTTAATGTGAAAAAACGTTATTTACTCTCCTGTCAATGCTTTTTATATAAAATAATGAACGCTCAGTGTTTAGATTCTTACTGTTTATCGCAAATCAATATCTTTATTCCAACTTTCAATTCAAGACAACGTTCGTTCTTCTGGCTCCCCCAAGCTCGAAATAACATTGGTTTTTTTGACCCTTTTACTAATTTGCTACGAATACATAATCATTATTTTCTCGACTGTGATTTCGCAAGCTCTTTCTCCCGCTTTAAGTCAATGGTTATTGAGATTTTGTATCGTCTATCACTTTAAGATTACTTTTATATACTTAGGGTACGGTCGACGTGCGCTCGATTTTTGAGCGTTATTAATCCACTGTTTATTATTCTGTTAACTTTATCCTTTTATACTGTCTGTCATAGGGCGCCTGTAATTGGGCTACGCCTGTTGGTGCCCTTAATTCTTAAAATAAAATAAAAAATAAAATAAGATGGCGGTGCTGGTAACAGCAGTGCCGAGACGCCCGCGAACGAGACATGGCTGATGGAAGAGCGGGGCGGCGGAGCCGGCGCAGGCCAAACGAAAGTGCCATGTTCACAAGGACCGACCGGAAGGACTGAATGCGGATACGTATGCGCTCCATACGTGGGAGAATGCGCCGAGCATCAGTGCATAAGCAATGATGCTCGGCGCATTCTCCCACGTATCGCTGCGCGGAGAAACTACTGTTAAGAGAGAAAATGACCGTCACATGTTTCACTTCACTGTCCGGCGTAACGTCGACGTCGTCCGGCAGCTTCCGGCTCGGCTTCCTGCTTCTGACGATGTCCATCGGAATGGCGGCCGGTCAGGCCGTCGCGTCGAGTCCAGTCACGACCAACGTCCACTTCACTGACTGCGGTATTTTGAATAAATTTAAACAAAAGGAAAAATTAATTAATTTATTCAACATAATTAAAATTCCAGTCTGCCGATCGTAGTGAAATAAAAATTAAATCTAAACAAGATAAAATTAAAATTATTTAATTACAGTTTAATTGAATCTACAGTATAGTCAAAATGGAATTGAGGTCATATAGGCCTAGACGATTAAGGCAATTCAAAGAAAGGGTTATTCACTTTGAGGCACATTGACAGATGACAAAAGCTTAAACCAGAATCTGCAGCTAAATGATGCGGCATAAAATACCCAATTTTTTATGTCTGTTTGTGCATATCTTTGGTCGCATTTTTAAAAATTCTTTATTAATTTTTTTATTCAATATTTGTATTTTTAATTTTTTTTAATTTTATTAAAATCTTTGCTTTTATCGTGAACGCGTAAATACGAGTGTGATGATGAAAGCAAAGAAGCGCGGCGAGGCTTGGCGCATATCTTTGCTCAAAAATTTGCAGGTTTTAGCTTTAAAATTTCGAATGCGCCGTTAAACGTGGTATTATGGCTAATGTATAGGCCTATAGAAGATGAGAATTAAATTTGGTACTCTTCAACTGTCTATTATATTAAATATATAGGCCTGCTGCAACGACGTGGTGTTATTGACCTGAAAATTGTTTGAATAATCTGCATTTCTTTCTCATACATGCAGAAAATATATATATATATTTAGGCCTAGCTACAAGACAACTATGCGAGCCATAATTGAACATGTTTGACAACAATTGGCGTTTAGAACTTGATGCATCATGACTTGCGTTTTAATTTAAATCACGATCTAATCACGATTAGTTGATCGTGAACAATGTGAAGTGCATGCAAGGCCTTGGCATTATATTCTGCAAGGCCTAAGACTACATGTAGGTTCACACTTGACATGATTAATACATATCGCAGCATGCAGGCCTTCACATTCTTTGTTACCTAATGAATTAGGCTGCTAAGTGTTATTAAAACCAAATATAAAAAATAAAGAAAAAATATTTTAATTGCGAAATTTATGGTTTTTAAGCCTATGGTAATAACGTAAATTAACATAATGCGTTGGATGATGAGTTGAAGCCTTATATTGAGCTTAAAATAATACATATTGCACGCAACTAATTGCAGGTTCAACCGCTACGATCGTAGAACTCACCATTGAGCCGTGTCCAGTCTTCAGAGACCCGGAGTACAACACTGGCTGTCAGTTGAGACGCAGAACGACGACGTACTTCACGCTGCGGTTTATACCAGGCAAACTAGCATAAAATAATTACCTAGTCATTTAGTTATAATTATATCATTTTAGATGTGTGTACCACATTAATTTCACTAAGAAAATTAACTGCAGTCGTTACTTTTGTGCGGCCTATAGTTGAGTATTTTGGTTCAAAACTAAAAGAAATCTTTTTTTTTATACCAAGTGGAAAATAGTCCGCTTGAACAAAACTTCATCTGTAAAGTTTAAAAGAAATATTAAACTTAGCGTGAGCTTATAGCCATATCTATAAAATAACTAGGACTGATTTTATGTTTAGAAATGACTTTCAACTTAATCCTTTTTGTCCACTATACTGCAAATGGGGTGAACCAGTGTGCATAATGCAGTCATCAAGGTGCGGGCTTAAGCTGTTAGTAAATTGCGGATGTTTGTTTGTTTGTTGCATGTAATCGCGTTTCCATGCAGTCGTGGACATTGCTCAAGCAAAACACGAGGTCTTCGGCAAAGTCCTCGTCTACGTTCCGTTCAACGGACTGGGCGGCCTGGACGCGTGTCCGAACATTCAGGGAGGATGTCCGATGCAGGCCGGCAGCATTTATACCTACAAAAGCCACTTCGACATCAATCCCAACTGGCCACCGGTCAGTTAAAACTAATCAACGGCAACCATTAGGCCTATTTGTATTAATTATTAATTAATTTGGCCTATTAATTAAATAATAATTAATTTTAATTAACTAATAAATTATTTATTAACTAATACTTATAGGCGCTTCTTATTAATTTTGATTATTTATAGTTACTGATTAGTTTAATTATATGCATGTAATTAAACCGATTCCTTTATTAATTAGGTCATTAAATTATAATTAATTGCATATAAAATATTTATTACACCTAATTAATTATTAATTAGGTCACTAATTAATTTCGTATTAAATATCTATTAGACCTAATTAATTATTAATTATGAATGAATTATTTTTTTTATTAACCGTTTTTTTTATCCGTTCAGATTCGGGTCCCGATCAGATACGTCATCAAGGATCAGAACGACCACGTCGTTGTTTGCTTCGCGATGGCCACCAAAATCGTTTGAAACTAGCCTTTAATTGACGTCATATTTTCGCCGGCTCACGTGAATTTGTTATTCATTTATCATATTATTTTCAATATGCTGCCGCTGTAACTACTGTATTTCTGCTATTTCACCACATTTTGTTGAAACTTAATGCTTAGACAAAATTCTATCTACAGTATTTAGGCTTCGAAATTAATTAAGCTAACCGACGTAATCGTGATTAATCCAAGGTTGAATGGTCCGACGACGTCGATCGACCGAGTCCAAACTCGAAATAATCTCGATGCTGCATCTTGTGACATTTGACCTCATGGCGATTCTATTCATGTAGGTCACATTTTATCAGAAGGTCAGCCGGTCAGGCGAGTCATCAACTGCATCCCAATTTTACAGCTATCATGACAGGAAATATTTTAAAAAGTTGTGTAGTTTCATACGTGTGTCAGACACAATGGAGAAATGACGTCATTAGAGCCTGTCTTGGGGTTTTTTAAAGTCGAGACAGCTCTAAAAGTCATTAGTGATTCCAGCCTTACACATGGACTCGAGTAAATGTACTGTACAGTATGTATAATAAATTAATAATATTGGATAATCTTTGTATTCTAACTAAATGTATAAGTTTATGAGCCTATATTATTTTATTTCATTTTTTTTCATCGTTCGAAAGTTTGCTTTTTAAAATTATTGAAAGTTAAAATTTGATTCGTGTCATTTGGTTCGCACCTAGCAACAAGAAATTAAAACTAATACTCTTTGCCAACATCTGCCTCTGCGTCACTGTCAGTTGTGTTTCGCCAAAAAAATGAAGCCGGCCATGTGAGGTGCACATTCGACTTTTGCAGCCTAAAAATCTACTAACACCTGTACAAGGACTGATTCGCAGTCTGCGATTTTTATCCGCGGCGCAACCTTTTGTTTGAGAGCCGGTTAAACCAGTTGTGACAAACGGTGCGGTCGGATCGCGCGATTAAAATTGCACAATGCGAATCAAGCATTTTAAGCGTGGGCCTAGTTAGATTTTTAATTAAGTTTGCTTTGCGCAACCGCTACTAAAGTCATTAATCAAGCTTTTGACAAAAGTAAATTGAATGTCATCCGCACATGTTCCCGTTGGTAGGCGACAGCGTAAATCGCGCCTATAAAAGGGGACAAAAATCGGATGTCCATGTTGTATCTTACTGGCACCGCGGCACCTCTCGAGAGAAATTTCACATCAGAATCGACCATCAAGCGGTGAGAAAAACTTTTTGTAAAAAAAATAAATTCATACAAATAAAAGTAAAATTTAACTATATAAAATTCGTATAGTAATTAAGTTCATACGGATCTAAATTGATAAATTCATATTCATAAAAGTTCAGGTTAATAAAACGATATAAATGTTAAATTTCAGATAATAAAATGATAAAATAACATTTCAGAATTATTAAAATGATAAAATTCCAATTATGTGCATGTAAGCTTATAAATACAATGTATAATGCATACGGTACCGGATTACCGGCATTTTAAAAAAGAAATATTCCAAAATAAGATAAAAACCTATACACTGTATAAGTGTATATGCAAGCAAATGGAAACAATTGCATATTTTCTCTAGAAAAATGATTAATGCATGTGGTCATGACTAATATGAGTAATAATTTAATAAATATGGTACATGTAAACAGCAAGGTAACTTACATAAGACTCAAGTATATGAAACTTGATCGTCATACTGCTGCGAAGGTCAGTGGATTAATGGAGGACAAGATGAGCTCGTTGGTTCTCGTGGTTTCCGTGCTGACTCTGGCTTTCATTGGCAAGTCAAAGGCGATCGGATCCCTTGAATCGACCGTCCATTTCAGTGAGTGCAACCTGTGCCGTACTAAGTGAAATGAAGTACATTTAAAAAAAAAACCAATGTAAATAAACTACGCTGCCGGTAGCAGAGTAAATTAAATTAAATTCATTAAATCAAACTACAATAAAATAAAGGGCATTGAATTAAACCAAGCTAATTAAAAATGTAATTAAATTCCATTAAATTAATTTAAAATAGGCCTACATGCAGATTCAACTGCTGCAGGCTTAATAATTAAATGAAAACAAAATAAAATGAAATAAGCCGATATAACATTATAAACTCATAGACATAATAAGCGTAACTCAAACCAATTAGAGCTAAGCTTTAACAATATTTAAATACATTTAGCTAGACCAACATATGTAAGCCTTAAAATAAATTAAACGAATTGAAAATAAATCAACGTAATTTAAACTAAATGAAGCCAATTTAAATTAAATGAAGCAGATTTAAAATAACCGAAACTTATTTAAAAATAAAGGAAACTAATTTAAGATAAATTAAGCGAATTTAAAATAAACGAAGCTAATTTAAAACTTAGGAGACTAATTTAAGATAAATCAAACTAATTTAAATGGAATTTTGCTCAAATTGTGAATAAATTAAGTAAACGAGTCCTAAAGTACCATAACAAATGAAATGATTGCAACCATTGGAAGATGGCGGTGCTGGTAACAGCAGTGCCGAGACGCCCGCGAACGAGACATGGCTGATGGAAGAGCGGGGCGCCAAAGCCGGCGAAGACCAAACGGAAGTGCCTTGTTCACACGAACATCAATGCGCCATCGTGTGCGCTCCGAACGTCGGAGAATGTGTCGATCATTTCTGCAAATGCACTATAGCGATAGCCCAAAGTGAGCCTTCGCTGCACGACGCCAGCGAATTCCTCTGCTCCGGCCATAGCACACATTGCAGGCTCGCTTGCCCCAAGGAGCTGCCGGACGGCAAGTGCGAGGAAAGCGGCGAGGAAAGCGGCGGCCAGAAGCAATGCTTCTGCGCGAAACATAAATTGAAGGTCCCTCTGAAGAAAGCCAACGAGCACTTCCGGTTCGAAAAGTTCGACGATCCTTGCAGAGATAAAGGTGATGATGAAACCTTGTCTAAAATAGGTTTTTTATTTGCCAGAAAACCAAGGTGAAAACCCCACAAGTAGAATTTAAGTATTGGTTTTTTTTGTAAATTTAATGGAAATTCGCCTTTAAAATTGCTTCAAATTTCTTCCAAGGTGATTTGAAATACGCGTTGCAATACTGTCATATGATCAGAAATCATTTGATTTTATTTAGTTTTGTTGTGAAAAAAATCATGAAAAACCCTCCAAAACCAAGGAACCAAAACCAAAATATATTCGACAAGGTTTTTTTGGGTTATTACCCAAAAGCCAAACAAAGAACCTTCTTCTCTATTTTCTTTATGAAAGTTTACATTTTGGCGCGATACCAAAAACCAAAAGGGGGTTTTCGGGTTTTTCTTGTGAAACCCAAAAAACCCCTTTTTAAAAGACGATTTGTTGTTGTTTTTCCAACGCTATACCAGATAATGGCCTTGAAGAGTGCAAAAGACGTTGTCCGAAGAATACAAAGGGCGAGTGCTGCTCGTTGGAGCCCGATGGACTCTACAAGGATGACTTCTGCTTCTGTACTTTTCTCGTGTCCTCCACCGGGGCGAATAGCGAGACAACCAAGTACTTCGTCACTCCGTACGAGGCGAAAGAACGCCACGTGCTAATCGAGCACGCGGTAGTCAAGCGCCACGACGTTTGGCAGGGCCGAACTACGAAGATGGAACTGGCCAGACTGGATCCTTGCACCGGCACCAGATTCCACAAAGATGGTGAACACGGTGCCTGCCTGGAAGCATGTCTGTCCCATAATGGCCTCTGCGCTAAGCTTAAGTCAGAATCAGCCTCTCAAAGCAAACACTGCTTCTGCGGGCTGGACCGTCGTACGGTTGACACTTTGGTCCCACTGTACGAAGCCACTCACCCCGCTCAAGCTTAGAAAGAGGACCAACACGACGAGCGAAATTATCTGGACGACTCTTGCTGAAATTTAGCAGAAAAAAAACTAAAATCTGCCAAGATAAAAATCTCAAACTTTAAAATTCATACATTTCTTGCGCTCGTGAATGCAACAAACTTCTCTCAACAAGTCCTTAGAGATCAAGTTTAGAAACAAAGAAAGAAAAACCGCCGAATACTTTCTTTGTTTCTAAACTTGATGTAACAATTAGTTTAAACAACCTTAAAGGAGAAGCGACAATCAAGCGCGCATTTCTAATTTTGTAATAATTAATAATTCAATTTTAATAATCATTAATTTAAAAATATTCTGCGAAATTTTACTTTTTATTTCAACGACTAAGCGAACGAATCTGGATAACGCTTGCTGAAATTTGGAAGAAAAATGACAAAATTAATGATAAATTTAAAATATTGAAATAAAAATTGAAAACTTAAAAAAAAAATGACAAACGAACGAACCAGGACCACTCTTGTTTAAATTTAGAAATAAATAAATTGAAAAACCAAAAAAAAAAAACAATGTAAAACACTTTGTGCTTCAAAGCTCAAAAAAAAAACATCGATAATTATTATATGCACTGTGCACTTGCTTTGCTGGCGACACTCACAATAATATTAACTTTTAGAGTTGCAAAAAACGCCGCCACTATCTCGCTAAATGCTTGCTTATTTATTTTCGTTAAGATCGGTGTAGGTAGATTACCTTTTAATCGAGTTTTACGCTGCATATTGTAATACTTGCATGTATACGCCTAAATGTTGACTTAATTCGCTTTTCTAGTTTAAATGAAAGTTTAAGAGGCCTAAATGTCCCGGCGAGGCTCAGAAAGCGGAGAAAACTATTTTATCATCATGTTATTCTGTTGGCAGCGCTATACTGATGTAAAGCAATTAATTATAATTAATAAATCATAATGAAGCAATCAGAGTGAGGAGTCTTGAGTTGTCGTTGTGTCATTTTCTCCCTTGAAGTGAGGGAGCGGCAATCAGTGGCTGCAAATATTATTGGGGATGGGGAGGGGGACACATGCCGAGTGGAGTAACAACGTTTTACTCATAATTATCGGG
Organism: Polyzonium germanicum; assembly: GCA_034700265.1. Lineage (NCBI taxonomy): Eukaryota > Metazoa > Arthropoda > Diplopoda > Polyzoniida > Polyzoniidae > Polyzonium > Polyzonium germanicum. The sequence goes on along the minus strand of JAQIYI010000807.1, from coordinate 4,483 downwards.
GTTAAGGCCTATTTTTTGCAAAAGAGGAAAGAGACACCCATCGGAGCTGTAGTTTGTAATGTAGATGACGATTTTCACCCCTTGTGGTGAGGCGATCACTGATAACTTGTCAGTGTCTCGTAAAGACATCGATACTCATCGATGAACAAACGATATTCAAGATGGCTGCGCCCGTAAGTTATTTGGTTTGTGGCAGTTTAGAATGATCATTTAATTAGATGTACAGACACGTGCGTCGTTTCCCTTGAAAAAATCCCAAGACAGGCTGATCTGTCTTGGGAATTTTTCAAGCCGAGACAACTCTAAAAGTCATTACCGTAGGGATTCCAGCCTGAGTCTTTAATTCGCATCGCCGCGCGGTTATCACCGTCGGCGACGACGACCGCGATGATGGAATCACACGCTTTGTCGCTTTCCGACTAGACTAAATTAGGCCTATCACAAAAACAATTGGCCCTGCCGCGCGGTGCCATGCAATAATGGACCGCAAGTTTAATAATTCGTGCCGCCGCCATTCAAGGCGTCGAGTTTCAGGCGATTACTGATCAGTGGCCGATCGACGCACGTCGTGGCATGCGGCTGTCGACGTCTCTACTCGTCTGACCACCTCCAAAAGCGGCATGATGAAACGGCCGTCGAGAAGCAACCGGCGTCGCCGCAGTCCATGGACAGGTCGACTTTCTGGAATGTACGCTACGAGGCCGAGGGTAAGAGAGTGGATGCGGCTGAAGGAGCCAGGAGGCTTCCGGATGTCAAGTTCTACATTGCCAGCGAAACGCTAGTGCGCCTGTCGAACACCGTGGACTTTTCGTGGCGAGGCTTGAAGCGTTTCGTCCAGCGATTCGACCATGACTTCGAGCTTCACACGCAAAGGCAATAATTACATTTTTAATTCAATTATCACCGTCTAATGGGGAGGCGTTCGACACAGTAAAAGCTAAATCTATACAACGTGAGGCAAAAACATGCGCCCCAAAATAGCCAACCTGCAATTTCATCTCCGCATATGTTTATCGAGAAGCTTGCGTTCAAATTCCAAACATTTTTATATCTGCGTTTACTGCGAACACTTAAAATAAAGCCAGCCAAGCCAAACTAGATACGTTTCGGCGCATCTTTGCCCAGCAAATTCATATGTTTTAGCTTATTCTGCGAATGCGCAATAACTACTAATAATACAGATGTATAAGTTGACTTTGCATATTGTAATGTGGTTGGTGGTTACATGTTATTCCTGCAGGCACATTGAGGATCGTCACCGTATACTGGGTCCTGATCTGGCAACGGCTCATTTCGTCATCTATCGTGGCGGCGGTGTTCGTTTCACCGGTCAGAACAGGTGGCATCGCCGCGATGATAGAGACGAGTACGTGCTGCCCAACAAGTACGTGCCCGGCGTGACGGTCGAAGCTATCGACCTGCAGGGCGTCCGCATCCTTTTCGAAGGGATGGTAAACTTGGGTAAGTTAATGCTGGCGCTGCTTGCAGTGTTCCATTTTGCCCGGCCAATTGCAGCCGACGAATTATTTTTCATACTGAAAGAGTGAAAGTAGGCCTAGTGTGGGCTTTTAAAACATTAGAAATATTAGTGTAATTCTTCAATAAAATTGACGCTACTGATTAAATCTTGATGTTTGATGCCACTCTGAAACAATGAAATAGATTTCTTCATTTTCATTGTAGACCTATAGTTACACTATGTTTAATGCCATAACTTTTTTTCAGAAAATCTGGTTAATCTCCGCTGGTTGAGCCTGCGTGGATGCGAGGCGGTGGACGATTGGTTCTGCGACAAACTCGCTCACTACAGGAACACGCTGGAGTACTTGGACATCAGCGGCTGTTCAAATGTGACCGAGAACGGTGTCGCCACTTTTCATCGTTTCCAGTCAGTAATGGCAGTCTAGTCCAGTCATCTTCACTGAAATGCAATTTAGATTGGCAAATACAAACAATATAATTTCACAATTTATTCCATGCAGGCGTTTGAGAACACTGAAATTGGAGAACCTTAAGGATTTCAAAAACCGTGCTTTGGTTTGTCTGCTTTTGGAAGACGTCCTGCCTAACTGCAAGATCATCGGTGGCGTCGACGACGAAAGCTTTGCAAATCCCACCACTGCAGACGCTTCCCTCGGTGTTGACCCTATGAAGTCATGATCGAAATTACCTACAGTACTTGTTTTAACAACGCAAAGTTGGGTGCTGACCATCGAACATTTAGACTGTCTTGAATTTGAATAAAACACTCAAGACTCAGCAAAGGTATTTTTCTTTTAAACTTTAATTATTTGTAATTAATAAATCATTGTTAATTAATATACGAGCGTATTACGAGTATATTTTATGGTAATAAATTAATTATTTCTGATTATTAATTCTTATTTTTCATTAATTTACTATTTAAATTAATTATTTTCAATTCTTTATAATTAATAACTTATATTCAATTATTTTTAATTTATTAGATTAAATTGACACTCAGTGTGAGTGACACTTGAACACACCGACTTGACTTGGCATGCAGTTAAATTTTAAAGTTTTTCATTTTTTTTTTTAAAACCAGAAAACAGTTTTTATTTTTGAGAAACAAGCGAAAAGTACGTGGAATTTACAGGGCGTTTTGGGTGGCGCATGGAGAGAGTAGGGTGAAGCTGCCGGGGGAGGTAGGTGGGTCGGTCAGGCGAAATACTTGCCATAAAATGTTCATAAAACGCTCGCTGCTTCCCACGTGATCATCGTCGTTGTTGTTATTACCTGCGAACAAGAGTCAGAGAGACCATCGCCTGCATCTGCCCATCATGCGCAATCTATGGCCCGCGAGCCGGACCCGGCCCGTGCTGCTTTCCTAGAAATTCATACATAATTAATATGAATAAAAGAAAATTCCTAAATAGAAAAAGTAAATGTACAAAACCCATTGAGAACAAAAATCAAAATTGCAAAAATTGTTTAAATGAGAAGTTCATCAATTGATAATTTAACCAGATGACAGACTAATGGGAGATAACCCGCTAACTTGTGTTAAATGTCAAAAGTGTTAAACTATTACTTTAATTATTAAGTTGTTAACTGTTTTACGGGTTTTTCAAACCTTTTACACTGTAACGGATGTGAAGCAAAGGTGAGGAGAAAAATGTTTATTCAGGATATTTCTAACCGAGGGAGAAATTCACTCACGACTCACCTAATTATTTCAACAGGTGGGGAGGTATAAAAGTCTCGGCTACCCCTCCCCCCCCCTCTTATAGCCTTCCTGTGTTATTGTGAGTTGTGACGTACCGTACACCTCATGTGGCCTGTCAACAAAAGAGGTTGCGCATGGTTGGCCTCCATGCACACTCGCCGTGGGCAACCTGCAAGAAACCAGTTTGAAATTTTTTGCGCTTTATTTTTGGAAGTGGTGGCGACGAGCGAGCTGGCGGTCGAGCACTCGGCTGAGTCGGCTCTTGTTTTCCACCTGACTTGAACTTCTTCAAGTCCTTCGAGTATTGTTCCGCAGCTTCGCGAGTTTCAGTTTGCCGCAAAAAGTGTATTTTGAACTATTTTCAAAAGTACAAGAAGTTCAAAATACTTCATGCTGCGCCTCGCCACCGCGTTTCGGTAATCCTGAGAATTCCTGTAATGTGGATGTGCGTTAAACTCTAAACCTTTAACCCGTTTTGGATTACGTCGAGCGCCCATCGTCTGTACTCTGTATTTGGAATTGGAACTGCAGTTGGAAGGCAATCATCGATCCAGGTGAGGTCACGCTCTAGTAGAAGAAGAAAACATTCGCATTATTATAGGAAGTTGGACATTCCAAACATGTTCAGCGTAACAATGTTCAGTTCACAGAGTTGAAAGCCCCACTGTGCAATTAGATTACCATCGAATTGTTATTCAATGTTCGCGCCGGCGATGATTGCTTTGAACTTTCATTGTTTAAGCATTCAACCGCATTGTCGACGTCCTGTCTGAATCGGACGAGCAGTGGACAATTATTTTGATTTAATTAATTCGATCCATGTAAAAAGGGCACGATATGACCTTTTAACGGATCGAGTTAATTAAATCAAAATAAGCTTTATGACCAAGCAAAGCTATAGGCCATCAGCCATGCAGCTTTATACTGAAATAATTAATTGTCCTAGCAAACGAATCTTAAACTGTTAGTCCAGCGATTGTCCTTTGTTCATCAATTCGCTCATAGTTAATTAATTAATTAACTAGGCTGGTGGTAGCATGTAATGCACAATTTATAATACAATTGCGAGCGAACCTGCTGAAAATGGACGTTCTTCTATGAGTGCACCAACATCCAAAATTCGGCCAATTGGATGGACGCCAGCGGCATTTATCTTGAGTTCATCTGCACACACAGTGCACGTACTGGTTAACCAACATTTGTAAAAAGTACGGTAGCAAATTCGTTTCAACAACAATTCAATAATGGCCAAGTTAAACTAGGCCTACAGATAGTTTAAATTCTTGAAAGAAAGGT
>JAQIYI010000806.1:0-15369 GCA_034700265.1 Polyzonium germanicum | reverse complement strand
TGTGACACTATTTACCTTCATCTTTTTAATCAGCTGTCGGTCTGCCAGTCAGCTTTACTTAATGTGCAGTGCCTACAATTATTTGAAATTCGGAGTACAGTTGGCAAGAAGATTGGATTTGAGGCCCGGATTTATGAATCAAGCGCGCAGTCACTTAACGAGCGAGCGAGGGATTTTGACCAATATTGGTGAAATTGTGACGATTTTCACCAATTTTTGACTAGGGTTAGGATTTGACGTTTTATCGAGTAGTACCTGAAGAATTGCACGCACTGTCGATTGACATTCTATTTCGCTCTTCCGTCCACTGAACAAGTGAACATCCATAATAAGCGAAACAAATCGCTCAACACTTGCGTTGGAGGTTGACAAGCACAAAATTGCGGAAACTATCGTGGATATTGAGCGTATCCCAGATAGGTTCCCCCTTTTGGCTTTTGGCCTTTCCAGAATAGTGAAATGGGGTGAAATCATCTGGAAAGTAAAAGCTAGAGACGAGACTATGAGATCGTGGCGCTATGTTGCCTGAAATTCTTTGATTGAAATTAAATTTGCATTTTTTTGACTATTTCCATTGCTGCTGCAAAAAAAAAAATTAAAAATTTATATCAACATTTTTTCTTTTGAAATTTTCAATTTTCAACAAATAGGATATTTTGCTGTCCTAAAAGGCTCCTATTAGGACAATAGGACACGATATTAAAATAAAGGACTGTCCTATGAAAAACAGGACGGTTGTTCAGTGCTCACCCTATGCAAACGCCTGTTGCGTTAAATTAATAGCAGGCCTAGACTAGGCCTACATCCGCGAGTTAATTTGTAGCTGGAAAGCAGGAAGCCAGGAAGTAATGCTAGGCCTAGGCCATGGGGTCCATGGATATAGGCCTACTTACTTGAACTGCGAATGTAACTTGGTGGCCTTTGCGATGAAGTCCTCCCAAACCGGAACTCCAATCTGCATTGATTAAAAAAATAAAAAGGTCTAGTTAAGGCTTAAGTTGAAGCTTAAGTCTAAATTTCATCAAGAATAACTGGGCTTATGTACCCAACGAGCCAGATAGGTCTAGCAGGCCTATTGAATGCAAACTGAACACAGATAAGGTTAAAACATTTTTTGAGTGTTTGCACACTCAGGCAATCGGTACATGTAAGCCTATCCCAAGGATTCTAAAGAAAAACTTGAACTGTCTTTCTAATATTATATGAAGTTGGACAGTCTCAAGAACGCTACTTTTCTAGGCCTAGGCTATGTTTCTTTATTGATCTTTTTAATTTAATGATCTTTATTAATGGCACTAAAGAGGTTGCCAGCCTCAGAGTCGCGTTGTTGCCGTTGTCAGCGGCGCAATGTTGCCAGGTCATTGTTATTCTTTTACATTAATTGCTTCCAGCCTTAATTTCTGCCGTCTTTACTTGCTGAGTGAGTCGGCAACTGCTAGCTCTCTAGCTATACACCATAACACCATGTAAACCGGTGATGTTCTTCGTCTGCTAGCCACCTTGAAAGGGAATGCGTTATGGTATAAGAAACGTGTTATTAAGAAATGCAGAGGGACTGTGGGTTAGTCTGGACTGTCTGGTTGATCGGTGTGCGCAGAAACCACCGCCAAGAAGGCGACCGCCGGCGGGTTACCTTGTTAATGGATTATTGATTTAAAACTTAAAACTACTGCATGCAATTTTCAAATAATAAATGTTAAACAGGCCTACAGGTCTAACGTCAATTGATTGACAACCTAGAGTGCATGTTTGCTGTGTAATGTATGTGTTCAAACAAAGTAACAAACGTTTAGCAAACAGGCCCGAATGCTTGGGCATATAGCCTACAAGTTGACTTGTATAGAGCCTCCAGATAGGCCTAGGATATCATTAATATTTGCAAATTGAAATGTCTGGGCTGGCAGAATTTTTACTGTAATGTAAACAGGGTTTACAGCACCCGCTGATGCGTCTAAAAGAATCCAGGCACTAAACAAAGGTGAACAAACTTTGGTGGCAATGGCACAACAAGCGCGGCTAGGCCTTGCGAGTGAAAGTGAGAGCGATCCCAATGCAAACAACGAGCGCACTCATAAAAAGGGCGTGTGCTACACACACTATTTAGCCTAATTCAATTCAATTCAATTCGATTAGAATCAAACTTACAACGAGAACCATTAAAAAATCTGATTTGCGAAGGCAGGCATAAAGACCAATATGGCTGCAAAATGAAGGAAAATAACCCCCCCAAAATGTTCGGCCTAACCCCTGGTTAAAGTAAGCTTAATATCAAACTAGACCTAGACGATCGTCAGTTGAATTCAGCCAATAGGCCTAATTAGTTGAACGGGAAATCTGCGTAATATTTGGGCGGGCGTGAACTTAGCTTTAGGCGTGTTACAAGCCCTACAGGCTACATTGTGCACTGTAGGCCAACTCAATTTAAAATTCATTTCCGGTTTCACTACAGTAGTGAGCAGCACAACAATGAAAACGCATAAATGTTAATTAGGCCTAGTTTATATATGCAAATAAAAGCCAGCAATAAATTATTAGGACTATACGTGGCCTTCGACGTACCAGGCATAATTATCATTTTTATTTTCTTTGTCCTCAGCTGGTTTGCGTCAAGAATTTGGTGGCCTAGCCTAGGGCTATGATGATGCTTTCGCAATTGGCAGCGCGATTCTGCGTGCGACTAGCAGCGAATTTGCTACTGGCAAAATCGCTAGCTCGCGCCAAATCGCACGCAAATCGCTTGCATTTCGACGAGCAACGTAACGATGTCACCGTCAGCCTAACAAATAACATGCACCAAAATCTAATCAAAATATTGGATCTGCAATTCTGCATATCGTGGAGAATACATTAGAACTGGGCCTCGCCTAAATAATGTAAATAAGCCACAGCCTAATAATAGTGAAAACTAGGCTAGTAGTGTGACATACAATGAATGTCCGAATGACATCGCAAAACAAGCACGCTAAAGGCACATGACGTGTGTCACGTGACGCATGTTGATCAAGCACCTATCGCTTACCGGAACAGAGTTTTCCTTATATTATTTCAAATAAATGCTTATTTGCTTAACACAGTTTTTAGTAACACATATTCTTTAAAAATAGTGATTTGAAATAGGACTACGGTACCTAAAACTAAATGTAACAGTCAAATTTCTTGTCACTTCCCCTTTAATAAGCAAAATAAGCCTAATACAAAATAGCCTACATGTAGGCCTACTGATACGGTAGCTCTAAATAATTAAATAGGCATAAGCAACATAGTAAATATGCCTCCAGGTAAGAATTTAATATGCCTAACAATAGAATTAAATAGGCCTACGCCTAACAATAGAACTAAATAATGGTATTAAATTGGCCTAAACAACTAAATATTAAATAGACCTAGGTCAAATAAAATAATAGGTTTACCGGTAGTCTAACAGAACTAGGTCTAGCCTAGGTCTACTACATGTATTGTGCTTTAGAATTTCTTTAGAATTTTTGAAACAGGCCTAACTTGTGTTGCAATAGCAGAAACAGTAGGCCTACAGTAGGATTATTTTTGTAAACGAAAGTTTTATAAACAAAACCGGAAGTGCTTGATTTCCAGCCACCATTCAGAGAGCGGAAGCTGAACCACAAAGAACGCGTCAAAACTTAAAACACTGAAGGCTAATATCATCTTGGTTGTCATGGAAACGGCTAGGGCTACACGAGTACATGAAGAAGTTAAAATTCTCGCATTGTAACCCTGCTTGAGCTATTAAAATTAGGGCTCGGCCTAGGCGCTCCCCAAATTAACAACAGAGAAATGAGGGTTCGTCCAAAAAATATCAAAGATGGTGGTGGTGGTGAAAGCGGGATCGAAGAAGAGACTTGGGATTGAGGGAGGGAACATGGGTGAAATAGGCCTAATAATACAATTGGGAGCAGCAAGTAGGCCTAGACCAAACCTAGAGCTGCTCTAGGTTGCACCAGCAGACCAGCTGTTTTTTTACGATCCCAAAGTGGCCATAAAGGCCTAAACGTCCCCTTCACGTCTGCTAATAGGCAAATAGGTTGCTTGTGCCCTACCGCACCGTACCGTAGATGATGGGTAGGCCTCGAACCAAGGCCTTAAAAATACAAACAAAAACACATGAGGTGTGCATTTTCTCAGTTTTGAAAACCGGAAACTACGCACCTTAGAAATTTTAGGCCTAGGCTACTATGAAGGGGGCGCTTAACCAATTTTTAAAAAGGAAAAAAAATCATTTTCTTCCTAGGAGGCTAGGCCCACTAAAATGATTGAAATAGCGAAAAGTAAACAAGAGAAAATGTTAAAATTAAAACCTGGCCTAACCTAGACGGTAGGCTTAGAAAATAAAATCAGCAAAAATCATAACCTAAAATGAAACCACAGGTTGGCACACACAAAAGACTTCCGGTTCACCCACTCAACAAAAAAAGATAAAAGATCTAAAAAATAATATCTAAATAGCCTAGAATAGGGATCCACAAAATAGGTGAAAACATTAAACAACCCACACAAGAAATATATAAAAAAAATTTAACCAAATCTCTTCACCCGTATCAAAAGCGTGACCCGCAACCACGAAGACGTGATGAGTGAAAAAGCATCGACCGCGTTCACAGTTATATATTGAAACCGGTTTTGATTCGGATCGAGTGTCACAAGTCACGTGACAACGGGTCATTAAGCAGACGTGCCACGAAACACGACAAGCTAATTGCAAGTAGTAGTAGGCCTAGAGAACTAGGACTTGTAGCAGCACGACTACTTGTACAAACGGGAGTGGATTATGCCTTTAAATATCCATTAGGCATAGGCTAATTATGCAATTAAGAGCATTTGACTAAAATCATTAGAATATGTCTAGCACACATGTAACCCTCCCCCTACTTGTAAAGAAAATAGATATCAGGCTGTATTGGGCTTAGGCCTAACCTAAATGATAAAATTTATGATCCGTAACAAGGAAGTAATTACAATTTATTCATTGCGTTTCTTATTAACTAGGCTGGGCTATAGCCTAGGCCTATTTGAAGAGATTTTTAAAAAAAGTTTTATTTGATTAAAAAAAAATGCTTGTAGGCCTAGTCCTATTTCGGCAAAGGCCTGCATAATCTAGCTTAGCCTAGATACAGGATAGGCTTAATTTGCTTTTCAAATTTCAATACAGAAAACAGGCCGTACACGTATTGCAATTTAAGGTTTGGAAAAAAGCATTGTTGTTGTTTGCAAGCATATTTGTCAAGCCTATTTTTCGTTTCAAAATATAGGCATACATGTAGCGAAGTTAACCAACCATTACGATGATTAGGTACAGTACCGTAGGCCTACATGTAACCTGACTACAATAAATACCGGTATAGATTTTCGGGTTTGATAGTAGGCCTATTGGATTTCGTGCAGGCCCCGGACAATGAAATGGCAGTAGGCTTAAAATAGGCCTAGGCCCATTCACAATTTGAAACAGCCAAACAGGCTGGCAAGCCCAAGGGCAAGCCTACACAGACTGCATGTACTATGTAGAATTGTAGATGCCATGTAGAGTTCTACGATTCTACATTGTACAAAAAGCCTACATGTAGGCCTATGTCACACCGCATTTAGCAGGACACACGCATATTTTTACGGCTAACAAGCGAACTCATCACGTGACCATTAAGCATGTGCGAAAACGGTAGTCAGGTGATGAGTTCACATGCGAATTTAACGAGAAATTGTAGCGAAATTCGTCCACGTAAAACCAGCTGTAGAACAAATTACCAGCTGTTTGCATTGCATTCTGAAGTCTAAACACAAGTGCGAGCGCAAATATACTCATTGTATACGGGGAAAAGACTTGAACACACGTGGTGTAACTTTTAACCACATCTTTTGCTATTTTAAATGTGGGCCTCAATCTGAAAAGATTCTTAGATGTATTTCAACGGTTTAAATTCAACCAGAAGTAAAAGTAGGCCAACACGATCGTTGACACGTGAGATTGTACGTCCAGATTTAAAATGTATGAGTGTAGAAACCACAGTCGCAATTAGCGACACGTGAACACGGACGTAACGAACGTAACAGACGTAACGAGCGTAACTAGACGTAACGAGCGTAACAGACGTAACGAGCGTAACAGACGTAACGAACGTAACAGACGCAACGAACGTAACAGACGTAACGAACGTAACACACGTAACGAACGTAACACACGTAACACACGTAACGAACGGGAACAGAAGGGATCATATCTGCCTGATCCCCTACCGTGCAATCAGAGGGGGTAAACAGGAGAAACTAATCGATCAAACAAGACGGACCCTCACAAATGACGATTTTCTTCCCCCTATTTTTCGTTCACCTTGAGATCGTTGATGACGGCTTGAAAGAGGCCGCCCAGTGCGCTACATTCCTTCTCCATGCCAGTCTCCATCATTTCCGCGCTTGAAAATGGGCGCCTGAAAAATAAATTGTTCACAAATATACGTTTTTCAATCGTGAAATTGGTCGGATATCGTCGCCCTTTGTAGTTTTCACACAAACGCCGCCATCTTGGGGCTGTTTGAGGTGCGGGCGAGCGCCATATGAGAAGCAGTCAGTTTTGAATTTTTGAAAACATTCCATTTGTGCGACTAACCTTTATGTCGCGCGTCAATCGTCCGTGGCGCCGCAAACTTAATCCATTCAGGAATGTGTTCCGCAGGAATCGAACGCGACACGACACAATTTGAAATTTTGAATTTTGAAAAGAGAGAAGAAAAGGAACGCGCACCGCCAGGTAAACAAACACCGAGTGAAAAAATACTACGAGATGGCGGAGGGATACAAATCGTAAACGAGAGAAGGGCCAAACAACGAGCGCTTCGGAGCACAATGACCCCCATTGGCTGTTTCGCTCGCACGTGCTTCCATAGAAGTCAACGAACGCGCTCAAGAGCGCTCCAGCCGCGGCACCACTTTCACTTTCGCCAACAGCGGAAATTCCTGCGCCAATTTTTCTTCCGCCAGAAAATAGTTCCTCCGCACTTTAAAAATCTTATCTTAAATTTAGAAATCAATAAAAAAATTGTCTGGGAATCTTTACATAAATTCTGAATTTATATGCTTTAATTTTCAATCTAAATTTATTGGATATTCGCCATCTAAAGTAGGCACATTTGTTGAATGACGTACCATACGAGCGCCCTAGCTAGCCCCATAAACTGCCGTTAGACGGTGCGCCATGACTGTCGTTGAAATAAATGATGAAAATTAATTAAACAATTGCAAAATAAATATAAACAATTGGAAAATAAATATAAAACATTCTGAAAATAAATATAAAACATTCAGAAAATAAAGATAATTATAAAATTTATTTTAAAATAGAAAATAAAATTAAAAAATTGGAAATAAATTGAAATAATTTGAAAAAACTAATTTTTAATATGCAAAAAAAATACAAACAATATAAAAATGGCAAGAAAACTAATGAAGCAAATTATAAATAGGCCTACAAAATATTTTATGTATTTATAATATTTTTTAGCTTCACGAAATGTCCGGATTAGCTAACAGACGCACGGGCTATTCTAGTCTGCTGTAGGCCTTCGCTCGCTTCGACAAATAAAATAAAATTAATTAAACTAATAAACTTATAAAATGTTATAAAAAGAATATACATGTAGGAAAATTTAAAAGAAAGAAACGCTAGAAAAACAATTTCACATTTATATTTAAAAAATCAGCGAACAATACAAATTAAAAGTTCAATTTAAGATTAAGAGTGATTAAAACGTTCAGTGAATCATGGAAGTTAAATTACCGGTACCAGTAAGTTTGTAATATCACAATTTAAGCAAATAGCCTTTAAAAGTACATGTAAGCTCGTAGAAATAATTACTGAATTGCAAACAATTTCAATTGTTCCTGTTCTAAACAACAACAATTTTAATTGATTTCAGGCTATTAGCAAATAATGAAGTTATACCTAAAGAATATAAAACTCAATTAAATTTAAGAGCGTGGGTGAATTGACCTTTGACCATCTTACACAACCAAATACCATTTTGAGTAGACGCATAAGGTCGGCTGAGTCAAGAGTGAAATTCAAGGCCGTCCACGTTCACTCAAGTATGAGCGGATTGAACGGCCTCAAGTCTTTAATTTTAGAGACTCAACGGAGTTCAAAGGCCTTGAATTAGCAGCGAAAATTCGCGCCACGAGTTCGTTCAACTCAGATCACAGCGAAAAGACCTGATTTTTTTTCGCTTTTCTTTTTTCTTATTATTAGAAATCTAGCTTCTTTTCGGAGGATATTTGCATTGTGTTTGGGCGTGACAAGCAGCAGCACCAGTGCTCAATCAAGTCGCTCGCTATGAAAACATAACGAGGCAATAAAATACCTCATAAAAATGTCTTCGCTGGCTGCGGAGAGATAAGATATAACCTTCAGCAGGTCCATCTAGGGAAAGTAGTTTTGAGACAAGAACGAAACTTCATCATTGAAATTCTGTGAAATAAAAAAAATATACGTTATCAACTCTAAACAAGAACTATACAAATAGGCTTAAAGATTAGATAATAGATATGGTTAAAAAGAATTAAACACAAATAGGCCATTATGTAGAATTAATGAAATGGAATTTCTTCTAAGTAAAAAAAAAATTAAAATGAAAAAAATCAAATTGGACTCGGCCCAATCAATATTGAAATTGAAATAACAAAAAAATAAACAATAAAAAAACAAATAGAAAAGAATGGCCAATTTTTCCAAATAAATTTAAAATTCAAACCTCGTTTAAAGTGAACTGATACGGAATGTGTGTTGGCAGTCATATTAGATCAAGCCGTCGGCGTCCACGGCCTCGTGCGAACAAGATCGTGTCTCGATGGCTGTCATATTGCTCGCGCAGAACGTCGGCTGGCAAGTTGGCGTCCAAAACCAAAATCGGACAGGTGATCACGCCGAACGCGTCTTCCAGAAGCCATTTATCGTGAAGCTCGTGAAGCGACCTTAGATATTCGAGCGAGATTCCCGTCTCTTCGGTTCTTTGGCGCTTAACGACACGCTCGTGGACAACTTCCGGTTCCGTCCTCAGATAGACTAATCATGCAGTAAGCAAATTAAAAAAAAAAACACATTTGAAATTTTAAAATCAATCATTGAGGTCCGATTAAACACAAGTCACAAACCAATTAGGTCCAAATCGGTGTTGAGGTTGGCGATTATCCAGTCGAACCACTCGGTGAGGACGACGAACTCGGCTTCGAGCATTCTGCCGCTTCGATAGAGATTCTCGACGAAACAATACTTGGCGCTGTAGATGGAACGTTCCATCAACTTCAAAGGCATTTTCTAAAGATTGGTTGAGAAAATTAAAATGTTTTATTTCGTAGGACGGGTGGCGAGGACAAAATTCGAGCTTCGCTCCACAGACGGGACTTCATGTCAAATGGTCATTGGCATCGTGACGTAACACTGCACTGATGTTCGATGCTAATTCGTTAAACATTTCCACAAATCGTATATATGAATCATCTAAAATTCGTCCACGATGAATGGAAGATAGTCGTAGGCGAAGCTCCTTACGTGCTGCTCAGTGTGTGCCTTGACCATCGTCAACTGGACATACGTCTGGAAGGCCAGACTCCAACGGACCGCATCATGGTACATCAGATCCTAGAGTGAGTGAACAAAGGGAAAGAATTAATTAAGTCAGGTGGACAAATTCAAAATAGATCAAATCGGAGCTTGAAACTCTAAAGTAAAAATTGACTTAAAACGGCGAATGACAGTTAATCAACTTGATCACTAAAGGTATGTTCACATAACAGCTAAAACTAGAACCTGGAGCAAAAACATGCTGCGCTAAATAATTTATCTTTGCTTGTACATCTCATGCTCAATAAATTCTGGAAATTAAATAAATTATTGGTTTTGTTTCAAGACACTTTCCCGACATTTGAGATGACAACCCTGCTTGCCGGGTCACCGATGCATGCCGAGGTAAACAATGGATAAAATTATGTGCAATTATGTTGCAAATTGTGCTTTAGGGTTGAATTAATGATCACGCTATCAGAAAAATTAAGAGAAAAATATTGAAAGCTTACCAGAAGGTTATGTCCTCGGACGTTCTGCCAAAGATGGACCGGTTCCTCCACGACCTGTTATTCAAGAGTCTCAATAGCCTATAGTCTCAAAGAGCATATGGGCTAAACATTTTTCGGAAGGCCTACTTATATTATCTAAACGATCGAAAAGTACGGAGGCGAAATTTTCGCAAACTTACGTGAACATTTGGATATGCCTTGAAGTGAGTTAGGAATGTGGTCTTGCCGCAGCCAATGTTACCCTCCACAGCAACCTTCAAGAAAAAAAAGCTTCGCCAGTAAAGCAAATATTCAAACTAGGTTCATAGCATAGAATGGAAATGAAAGTCCGAGCGAGAGTTTAGAAAGTGGCATATCACACTACGCGGTATAGCAATCGCGCTATATACAACCACTACGTGCAAAGAATGCAACTTTAGGGAAGATTAACTATATAACAGACCTGCTCCATATGACGCTTCTAATCGCGCCATCAAACATTGAGCCCGTAACCACTAATGCAAATCTTAAGAGCTGTCTCGGCTAAAGAAATCTTTAGCAACTAGGGTGCTGTGTAATACACAAATAATATCTGTCCCATATGCACATATTCGGGTTTCCAACAGGTCCTGCTCAGGCTTCGGGATACCGAGGAGGTTATGGCTCATTTGAATTCGTTGGACATGCCTCTCGATCGACCCTACATGGGCAACGCAGGGGTCCCGCATGCAGTGGTGCAAAGGCCAAACAGTGAAGCGCGCGGGCGAACTAAATTTGTACGGTAATTTAAATGAAAATCTCGCACATGCCCAACGACTGGAACAAAGCAGGATCTCACAGAAATTTAAACAATTAAAATGAGCCATGGCAGGGCCTGTCGGGAGCCAGAATCTGTTGTGCGGGACAGTCCCGGACAGATATGACAGAACACGCCCAGCGCTGGCTCTCACCGTCAGTTGCTTGTTTGACGCATAATTGTTCGGCGACGGACATCGGAAGTCATGAGTGGGTCGAACTAGATGTACAAATACATTAAACGAGATAAATATGGGCTAAAGGGGCGTAGACACCGCTGACCTTTGCCCCACGCTCAACAGGTCTCGACAAGTATAGACAGACAGCAACCCGATATTTTTGAAGAACAAAGCACACTTACTTGGTACGTCCCAAACGAATCTTTTGAACAGTGCGGAGGCGCTGCGTCCGTTGATGCCGCTGAATAGTTTAGAAAATATCGGCTTCATTTGCGTAAAAAAACGTAAGAAAAATCTGAACAAAGAAGGCCTCATTCCGTCTCAGTCAGAACGCGCGCGCACACAAGTCAGACCGCCGGCATTTTGAAATCGAAAATGTCACGTCGATTTGTCATCGATACACGTACCTACACATCGATGCGTTCTTCTTCTTTGATACGCATTTTCCAACTACAATTTGACAAAAAATATCCTCCAGATCAACGACAGATGCTGAGAAAACTCGCCTAATTAATGTTAAGGATCGTAAAATTTCGATCAGACAAAAGAACGAACACACCAAATTCTTAGGCACGACAGGAATCGAACCCACTACCCCAGGAAAAAACACGCGGCGCCTATGAAAAAAATGTCCTTTATAACATGACCATTGAGAAATTTAATATTGGTTTAAAATAAATAAAATCGTAATGTGATTAAGCAGATTCAGGTTGTCTAGATTTTGACATGTTTTGGATCTTATTTGGCTGTTTGCCAACCTTCAAATTTGGATCAAACTTGCAACTTGAAGGTTGGCAATCACTGATTGCACCCAGCTAATAAGTAAAATATAAAATATAAATAAACAAATAAATATATAAATCAAAATAAAATTGAAAATAAACAAATAATAAAGAATAATAAATACGGCTTACTGTAAATAAATAAGCCAACTAAATAAATAAATAAAAAATAGTAAATAAGTAAACAAATAACTTAAATAAGTAAATAAAATGAAGGAACTTTCTGCATGTAAATCGATTGCGCGTTCCGTTTGATTTCCACGCAATCAAATGTAAGTAAAGTACCAAACAAGAATATTAAATTAAATAAGAGTAAAGTACAGTGAGGCTAATGTAAAGTAACTAAACATCGTTTAATAAAATTGGGTCGATCTTTGGTAACCGGTTATCACAAAGTTGTTTAAAATATTGAGCATATTTTTAAAGTAAGAAAATTCTTTGGCTTTATCGGGGTATACAGGTCACAGGTGATGAGAGTATATTATACAATGTAGATTGTTGACTCACGACTGGAAGAACCGGTAGTAACATGTAGGCTACATGCAGGAAACGCGTTCCTGAAATTTATAGCTCTACAGGTTCTATGGTCATGCCACCGTCTGCACGACCTTTGCCCCTCGTCTTCGTCCGTCTGATTCTCCGGCGTCGAGGCATCGTTGCCGTTGACTTTTGCGACGTTGAACCCGGCTGCTGATTACAAATCTTCACCTCTGGAAACAAACATAACTGATCCGAATGCAGGACGGCGTCCGCTTTGGAGGTGCCGGAAATCTCTGCCGCGCGTTCGACAGATGCATCAGTGCCACTGTCGTCGTCAGCAGCCGGCCGCACTTGACGAGTCGGACTTAATCTTCCAGAGCAAGAGTGATGCTGATGGAGACGTTTCAGCAAGTAGGCGGTACTTGTGTCGACGTTTTCGTTGAAATCTTCAGGGGATGCCTATAAAGTGAATTAGATCAAGAAAAGCAACAATAGGGCTTACCCATAATCAAATCAAAGTTTTAAAGAGGTACAAAAAACTAAAATTATTGACTGAAGCCCGCTTCTAGAGTCAAAGCTTCGATGGGAATTTTATAAACAAACTTTGACCTCTGGAAGGAAGACATCAGAAGGAGTGTTATATGCAGTTGGAGGTTTCATAATTACAGGGTCGACGTCATCGTCGACATCACTGCTGCTTTTACTGCTAGTGTCGTAGGTACGGCCGTCCACGTCCGCTGCCAATCTGTTGGCCAGCGAATACATGGCCTCAACCTGACTCTCGAGCTCGGCCAGTATGAATTCCTTAACAACGATTGAAAGAAATATTAAAAAATAATTATTTTAATAATAGTTAAATCGATGATACAATTGGTACCGGTATGATTAATTAAGCTTAGATTTAAATTAATAGCTTAATTACCACTGATATTCTGGGCGAGCTGTCAACTGGCACCTGATTCTCAAGTCGACTTGAAAACGAGCTAGAACCCCGTTTTCTGACGTGCTCAAACAAGTCTTTCAGACTGAAGCTGATTTCAGCGCGTACAGGCGACTCTACGCGCGTAGTCGTTTTCACGGTGCATTTCGTCTAGGAGACGATATAAAATGAATGATCATAAATCACAATTAAAATTTAAATTATCACTAGACTAGTACGATGAATGCAATTTAAACAAAAAATAAAATAAGAAAAATAAATGTCAATTTGAATGTTTGAAAAAGAAAACAAACAAACAAATTAAAAATGAAAAACTAACCTGTTTGGTTAGTGTGAGGAATAATACCGCGAGGAAGGCGGCAGTGTAAACAATATGCATGGCGTCAGCGGAGTTAAAATGTCCATTTCCGGTTATGATCTTCAACAGGAATTGAAGAGCAGTGAACGGAGTCCTGAAAGCAGGCAGGATTCCTTGAGGACCGAACCAAGCAGAACCCAGACAGGCGAAACTTATGAACACGACGCAGGTGGCGAACTAAAATGAGAAATCAGAATTTTTAAATAGTTAATTAAATTATTACAAAATAAGACTAATTATTAAAAATAAAAAACAAACAAGCGAAAAGTGTAAATGGACGATTTTATACCGAGGTCATGGTCAGTGGCACACAAAATGTCCGAAGAAACCGAGCTGGACGGACAAATTTCGGACAGATGCGCAGCAAGCGCGCAGATGTCGTCAAGTGTAAAATCATTGCAGTTCCTAGGAGGCCGGAGCAACACTAGACAGGGGGTTCAAAAAGAAACCAGAATTTAAAATCCTTGAAATTTAAAAAAGCATTCAAATATTTTACATTTTACTTGTTTCAAAATAAACGTCATAGAGATGTCAATGATTGTTGGCGGCGACTTCTCATCATCAAAATGGTCGAGAATTCGTTTCGAGACAACCTCAAGACAAATCAGAGCGATGAAATACGCCCAGAAATTGAACAGAGAAACATACTGAAAGTATGAATACAATTAACAAAATTAACAATTATACAGAATTAAATTAAATTAAAAAATAAAGAAAAATTGTTGTACCTGGATAACTCTCCATATCAATAGTGAATGGCGCCGCGATCTCTGAAGAGCGTCGCATAAAACAGAGCTCGATGACCACAGCACCCAGAAAAACAAGAAAACCTACATAATATTGAAAAATTCCTTTATTAAAATATACTTGGAGGCGGAAAAAAAGAAAAATGTTGAGTAATAAGCTGTTAAATTCAGTCAATTTTTTTTGGCAATGAAAACGAAGGACAACTTACCTTGGAGAGAGATGAAATCACATTCAAAGGCCAGGTTTCTGCCGAGAGCAACACAGAGCGTATTTCGATCGATGTCGAAGCATCGAATCTAACAGAACTGAAAAATAAAATAAACTTATAAAAAAGACTATTCATTAATTAATACTGGTAATTAACTTGATTTTATCAAAATTATTGATTTATTTAAATTGAAATCGAAAATAAATAATTAATTTTACCTGAATAGCTTTGTAGGAATGTTGTAGAGAACGAATTCAAGCGTGAATTGGTCAGTATGGTTGCGCACCCACGCGTTCTCAGTCCATTCGCTTAATAACTGTGTGAATTCATTACTAAAGACAATCAATAAAAATAATATGGAGGGATTACTGGCGTGTTCACGTTAAAAGCTAAGGTATAATTCGCGTTCAGTTTACAAGTAGTCGCTATAAAAAAGACCTTAATTTTTTTTGACTTGCACTCGTACATTTAGAATCACAAATTACCTATTGTTGAGCAAGTTAATTTGATCTTTGGTCGGGTCCATGTCGACAGTGTTGCCCAACGTTTGTCTAGACAACGTAACAGGTCCTAAAATAACGCTGGTTGTTCCGCCAAAGTACATGGTGTCCTAAGAAATATTAAGGAAGTTGACATGTTTTGCAGAGAAATATTTAATGACTGATTCGCATTGTGCAATTTTTATCGCACTTTATAACTGGTTTGATGAGCTCTCAAACAAAGGTTTGAACTGAGTTGCATGATACAAAAAATTCACAATGCGAATGAGCCTCAAGAGCTAATGTATCCATCTTTTCAAATACCTTGATTCCATTGTTTGGAAGAAGGAT
>JAQIYI010000805.1:0-15370 GCA_034700265.1 Polyzonium germanicum | reverse complement strand
CAAGCCGATTATCAACATCCAACTTGAAGGCAGCATGTAAACACCTCACGCCGATTTTAGCCTCCATGTAGCCACTTCATTTTAACGTCGATGTTAGCTAAAGTCGGCTTTAGCTAACAACGATGTTAGAGGTCCATGTAGCGGCAATAATTATCTGACTATGGTTCTAACCCTTTAAAAGCGACAGCTCCCGTTATTCGTTAACCATCGCACTAACGAGCTATAGGCCCAGCCCGGGTCTATTGTCGGATTGAAGATGATTTAGTGAAACAGTCGAGAACAAAGAATGCCGGGGTTGCCAACACCCTCCTATATCACACTGTGTTACTACTGCAGAAGCGCGCGCGTTCACTACGTTTTGCCAACACATTTGCTTTACGCTTGGAGAACTTGTGTCAGTGCGTGATCTTAAAAAGGTTTGATTTATGGCGCCCAATTGCGCGCGCTTGTCTTCGTCTCGCGCACAAGATGGCGATAGATGGAATTTTCTTGTTTCTTTGCAACATCGTCGTCGTCATCTTTCAGCTGACAACCTCGAGAGTATTATCCGCGAAGACAATGCGTATGGCAACCACTTTTAGGCTCAACTGGTTGCGCCTGGTTTTAACTGGATTTCAGGTTTTGATCGCATCTTCTGTAATGTGCTAATGACAATTCAGAGAACCCATGGTGACTTCCAAGTGACACAACATATCAAAGTCAAGTCTTGATGACCGATCAAACATATCCTGAATCCTGTACATTGGGGATTCTATGTCTGCAAGAAATCCTCAGGTTTGCCCAATCAACAAATAATGGACAAACGTATCCGAAATTATGAATCAAGGGAGGTCCAGGCAGAGACTATAGAATTATACTCTATAGTCTCTGAGTCCAAGGGCGTATGGCCTTGACGTAGAGCGTGACGTAATGCGTCAGGTTGTACGGTAGCCCATAAGTATGATCAATAAAGTTTCTCCAAATTCCACTAGTTTTTCTTATTAGCCATTTTCATTTGTTCTCATTAAATACTTGATTAAAGTGCACTACGAAGCAGCCATTGGGGGTTGTTTGTGACGTCGGCGCAAGTGAGGCTAATTGAAGGCACGCAATACGCGACGCAATTTGTACACAGAAGCTTGGAGCAAAAACGTCGTCTAATTTCAGGCATATTTCAATTAGACTAGGCAAAAGATAATACGCCACGTACTTTTTAGAGCTCGGCCTGCACTAGTTACATTTTTAGCAGCGATGCAGAAAATACGATTTTTTTTTCATTCTTACTTTAACGTACGGTAGTAAGCTATTTTTAGCCATTCTGGAATCCCCGTACGATATTGAATGTAGAAGAAATTCTAAGCAAACAACATGCCCCATAAATAGTCCTTGTTCGTCTTCGTCTAGTTTATACAAGCAAAGAATTTTGAAAGACCAAAAAAAAAAAAAAAAAAAAGTGAAGATGCTTTTGGTGCTAGAAAGTGACAGGGGAGTGTAGAGGCTATATATACATAATATATTTAGAAAGGTATTCAAGAGCTTCAAATTGTTCGTAAACAATTCGGCGGCAACAAATAGCAAAAGAAAAGATAGAAAATGACTGCCAAGTAAATAATTGCTAATTTTTTGTTCGTCATTAGCGGTGAAATGATACACCGATGCGCTCTTCACCATCATCGTCACCACCACCACCACCACCATCAGCATCATGCTGACCATAGCCTCATACAGAAGGACATTCATTTCCACTTTTTATATTCCATTCCGGTCAGGATGCGTGTCTTGCTTCGCCATAAGTCGCCCCAAGATTGAATAAAGATTCCGTTGACTCTTTCTCGTTGGGTCATTCACCACATGATATTTAAACAGATTGAAATACAGTAGTAGTAGTAGTAGGCCTAGGTCTAGAAGGGGACAAAAAAAACTATATTTTTCTTCCATTTGCTACGAAATGAGATTTGGTCAGAAATAACATTCCATAAATTAGGCCTAGAGTCGTTCAACGTTTTTATTTTTTTTATTTTATGAAGAAGAAGAAAACTGGAAACGAAACAATTCTCGAAATGGAAAGAAAGTCAGTCCTATTGAAACTGAAAGGTGGCGCCCTCTAATGAAAATGTCCTGAAATGTGGGCGCCATTTACTGGGCGTCATCGTTTACCGGATGGCGTATACACATCATGTACTATTGTTTAGGCTTCAGACTTACGTCACTAGGAGCGCTGCGGGGCGACGATCAATGTTAAATCACAACCCCAGTTCCCCTTTTCATGACGGCTGCTCAATGTTAATGATAATGATAGGATTTCGGGGTCAACAGGTACTGTGGACCCAATTACAGACCACTAGGACCCGGCAGAACCAACTGACAAGACAAACACGCAAGGTATACAGGAACGAATCGAACCCTTAACCCCCAGCGGTCAGAAGTAGATTGCAGACGATGCTGATTTCCGGTTTACAAGGTGTATATACCGCGGATAGCGGCTAGACGCCAAACTGACAGTTCAAGAGGAAGATCGTTTACGGTTTACCGGAAGTGATGGTCCGCTATTCTATTTCACATACAATTTAGATGCTAAAAATGTGCATTTATAATGTGGGGGAAAAAAAGCTAAAATTATTCAAAATATTTTCCCTACTGTAATTCTTCGAGCGAGCGAAGCAGTAAGTTTTTCTTTAGTAGAAATGGCACATAGAGCCACCACCTTGTCACTGTGATTCTCAACAATAGACCCATTATGCCAGTTAAATATCAATTTATAAATTTGAATTTTCAATTGAATATTACTAAGCTTAATGTGGAGAACTAGATACAAGTAGATGCATGTTGTACGATTGAATACATGTATGTACTAATTCTACTCACGATACGCCATATAGGCTTAATATTTATGTTATTAAAAAAAACATCTGTTCCAGCCAATAATTTAATCAATTAAATTTGTAACTTTTTTAATAGGTCACGTTATTCGCTAATTCAGCGCCAAATGTTTATTTTTTCTAAAAGGCCGGCTTTAAAAGGCCGCCAGTATGTAGCCAAGGCTGATGCTGACTATAATTAAAAGAATGCGATGAATGCGGAAACAAATCAGTGTGCAATAAAATCTTAGCTAAACTATATCGATCATAATTGAGATCATAATAATCAGAAAATTGTGGCCTATGGCACTGTACCGCCCTCAAAGTCAATGCTTTATGTTGTCGAAAAGCACAAGATGGCGCTACAGTCGCTTGGCTTGATCTTAACTTTGAGTGTGAACGCGCTTTAAAACTAGAACCTGCAGCAAAAAAAAAAAACCATGTAGCGTAAAATAAGCTACTTTTTATTATCCTTGTTTGTTGCATATCTTAGCTTGGCTGGATTTATTTTACGCGTTCTCAGTAAAAGCCAAGATAGGCCTATAAAAATGTAATCAATGCAAGCTAAGATACCGGCATGCAAAAAAAAACAAAAAAAGAGATGAAAATGGGCTTATTTTACGCCGCCTAAGGTTGTAGTTTTAGCTTTTGATGTGAACGCGCCTTTGATGCTTGGATGCTCATCAAACATGACGATAATAATGCGAATAATGAACAGGCGAATAGAAATTCGTTGAGCGGAAAATGCGCTCAGTAAACACTAAACATTTGTTGGCTGGCTTAGCCAAGCAACAAATGTTGCGACTATATAGCCAGCTTGCCTATATAAATTGTAGTCGCATAGTACCTTACATAATTAAGCATTCAGCCCCGAGCTTTTATAAAAATATACATTTTTACGGCGTTCACCAATAGAGGGCACGGATGGACAAATAACACCGGCAATTGATTGATTGATTGACTAGACCACACGCGCTGTCAATGACGAACATTGCCCAATGACATACTGTATATCAAGTAGGCCTGTTTATTTTAAAAGATCACCCACGTGAGTGACGTGACTCGCACGATGATCATGATAAAAGCTCGTTTCAGATGGACGTATTTTGGCTGCGAATTTCCCTTACACTGTACATTTGACGGAAATTCGCAATAGAATTCGTCCTTGCGACGCGAGGATAAATTATATTGTCCGAGCGAGCGAAGCGAATGAACTCTTAGTCGCACATACCGGGGTAATGACGTCATCACAGGTGTAAGTTGAAGGCAGTGCATTTGCAATAAGCACTGGCCACAGACTTGAGCTTGGCTTACTCAAGTCAGCCCCGTCTGCACGTGCAAATTTCCACATTGAATTCCATTATTGATCGCACGTGCATTCTCAAGATTGAACGTGAGATCAATAATGGAATTCAATGGAAATTTTCAAGTGCAAAACGCTGACTTGAGTAAGACAAGCTCAAGTCCTCACTCGCATACGCTCGCTCGGACAATCGAATTGTTTATGATGATGATGATGATAATAATTTAATAAAAACCATTTAAGCTTACCTGCTTGATGCAAGCCAGTCTTTCATTGGTCTGTTGTATATGTCGGTCCATGGCATTTGCCATACTAGCATGAGCGCTGCACTTTGCAGGCTAACATTTGTGCTTCAGTTCGGTAACCTGTTAGATAAAGTAAACAAACAAATCATTTTTAGGACTCTACGCCATTAAGCATAAACATCTCAAAAATAATAAAATATTAAATATGTCTGTAAGTAAATATGCATAATTGTATATACGGTTAGGCCTATGCATGCAGGTCTGCTCTGCGAAGGCCGTGAACGGTTTACGCCGGTTATCATTTAAGCTTCTTACGCAATTAATGAAGTGAATTCAATGGACAATCAAGATAGATTCAACAGTTGACATTTCATTTGAGCGTTTGGACTACCTTGTACAATGTACATATACCGTACGCGTACACATTCGCCTAAACATAATTTAGGCATAGGCCTACCGGTACCTAAAACACAACCAACTTTTTTCTTTTAAAGGGGCATTCCAATTTAAATGTAGGGTCCTTGAAAAATCATCTTTATAGCAATTTCGCATCCCTTTAGGGTCACTGTGCCGAAAAAAAAAATGAATTTACCTTATAATAATAAAAACGTCAATTAAAAACTGGAGCCCCTCCTTTAAAGGCTTTTTTTAAACTTTTGCTGCGCTCTAACATAGGAAATAATCATTTACAATGTACTGTAGGCCTACTATTATTACGCTATTTTTTTAACTTTTAAATTTAGGCTAATTTCACATGTACACTTACGTGAATTTATAATAATTCGTCGTCTGCTTTTTCTCACATTCGCCATTTTGCCGACTATTTTGCCCGGGCAAAACGGAAAAGCAAAAATGGCGATTAGACATTCAACGTAGATTGTACAATTGTGCGTAAAAACCACTTTCGTTACTGATTTAGAGGGCAAAGTAGGTTTACATACACATAAGGTGCCTGCTGGCCATTAGGGTGGTCCAAAACCCGAGTAGCCAGCCAAGCTTAGCGTTTCGTTTTCGTGTGGTTCTGAATTTCGGATCTGTCAAAATGGCCGCACTGCTGGCACTCGCTTTATGAAGGCGATAAATCAACAGACAGTTTCGTGCTGAGCTTGTTATTTGGTACGTCGCGGACAGCTCAAACGGTTTCTCTATTTCTCGTATTATTTCTTTTTCACACAATAATAAATTACAATAAAATAATCATTTCATAATATGCTAGGCGATGACTATAAGGCTATAGCTTATCAATGGACGCGAAACTATGACACGGAAATAGGTCATAAACGCTTTTGTACGAGAATTTGTGCGCCAACGTATTACGTTACGCAGGTGAATTTTTATTTTCTCTTCTCTTTCAGCCAAATAAGCAAATCGTAGCAAAAACTCGCGTGCAAATAAGTTTTAAAGAAAGAAAAAGAAAATATTAGGCCTAATAATAATAATAACGAGATATTTTTCTCCAAATAGGCCTATTTCTGCTAATATTTCACGAATGATGTAGGGCTGCGGCCAATAGATCATTCGTGCAGCAATAGGCCTATTTGGCCGCCTAGTCGAATCAGATTTCTCTTTCGGAAATGCAAGGAATCGAACTTATGCCTAGGCCTACTTGGTTACTCGGTGATTTATCAAAATTTTGAAGAAAAAAAAAGAAATATTATTAGTAAAGAAATACTCAGTATTTTCTTCAATAATTTTTATTTTTTTGGAATGAGATGCCCCTTTAAAAAACAAGAAGATAAACCCTAGTGCATTGAGTTATTATGGGGGCGTAAGCAAAACATGGTTGCTTCTGTACTGCAACAAATGTCGAGCGAAAATGCACAAGCCGGGGTTGGAGTTAGGTAGACAAATCTTAAGATTTGACATCTACATGTACGTACATCTCAGAAAGTCTAGCGAAATATAAAGGCCCGAAAGCATGCAGTGGTATCCATGGAGACCAGAAAATTGTGGTTTAGTTATATAGAAGAAGAAGAAGAAAAAAAAAAAAGTGGAACTGATGTAAAAGCGAGGCGAAAAAAATATATAACACTGCAACTCGAAATACTCATTTTGCAGTGTGGTTCGACGTCGAGAGAGTGAGAGAAAGAAAATATATATACACTGTATACAGGCCTATATAATAAATCGATTTCACCGAAGTGAGATGGCTTGTCAACCTATTAGGACGCCCTCTTGTGATATTGGGTGCACTAGACCGCATCACACATACACGCACAAACAGGCGTACACAGTGGAAACCATTTCTTGGACACACAACACATTCAGAAATAGCGCCTGCAGCGCTCAATAGGGCAATGTGGCAATGTAGCCCTCGTATCGATGACGTCACGTTGCATAGCAGCGAAACCGTGGTCTTCATTGTGCCATTATTAATTATATATTTATATTTA
Organism: Polyzonium germanicum; assembly: GCA_034700265.1. Lineage (NCBI taxonomy): Eukaryota > Metazoa > Arthropoda > Diplopoda > Polyzoniida > Polyzoniidae > Polyzonium > Polyzonium germanicum. Next base: position 8,592 of record JAQIYI010000805.1, on the reverse strand, counting down.
AACGCAATCCACATAATCGTTAACAATATTGTTGGTGACTTCTTTTGTTATTTCGACACTAGATGGCGATGTTTTTTTGAGCGCCAAATAACTAGAAAATTGTGTGGACGCCGCCATCTTGTATTTGTTCAATGGAATCTCAATTGTAAGCCTTGAAGGGGAAGTTTGAATTTTGCTTTTTATATTTAATCGCCACATTTCTGAAAGGCTAAGGGGACGTTGTCTTTCCACCAAAATCTGTCTTTCCACCAAAATTCGCGATTGGCTGAGAGCAGCAAATGTGCTCTCTTACTAATGGCGAGACTGTCGCCATCTATCGCCAATATGCGCATACCCCAACTAGACAAACTCTGTTTGGCGCGTAAGCACAGATTTGCCAGCGCTTGCGTCTCAGGATTTGCTAGTTGTAGACGGGCTTACGTACCAGTAAATCGTATCCATTTGAAGCATATTTTTTGCGCGAGTTCTCGTTGAAAAAAATAAAACCATTTTAACGATTTTAACAACAAAAAACCCGTTCATAAATGTACCTAAAATGGGTAACATTTTAATTTATAAAAAAATCTAAGATCAAATTTTCCCCCCATGATTTTTTGGTGAATCAAGTCAATGTCTATGGCGGAAATGCGATTTACTTTGACCATGCATGGAGCCTATCATGATCAGCGACGTCAGCGCCACGAGTTACACATTTGTGAGACTATTTCCCGTTTTGAAGTTTCAAGAAATCATGCATTCGTGTGCACTTCCGGATTTTCATTACATTAACTGCTAGTGCTAGGCCATTTGATGCAACACCATTGGATGACTAGCCCTATACACAACCCACTATTTTTTTTTCGTGTGAATTGAAATTTATTTATTTTTTCCTCGTTTCGTTTCTTCATGGACTCTTCCAAAATGGCGCGATAACATCCACAGATATATATTATATATTCGCCTATGTGTATAGATGTATATATACTATATATATAGGCCTATTTTTAATAAAGTAGGCCTTCTCCGCGTTGGAAAATGTCACATGAAGTGCAAATAAAAGAAAAGCTTTTGAGTCGCAAGTTCAGTCTCAGAGTGAAATCCTCATTTCCTCAGCTTTTCCCTCCCCACGTCCCACCCACTAAAAACAACATGGCGATAAGATTGGATGTTTCACACTTTGGCAATCTTTTATAAGGAAACTTAATATTTCTCTAACGCCAGCCGTGCATTTATTCTCCAACGATTTCAAGAGTGCGTAAAAACTAGGCCTATAAGTAAAAAAAATTACGCCGCCAATGTGTGGCCTTTGTTTCTTCCACTGGGTAGAGCGCCATGTTGAACTGAAAAACCCAATGTCGTTCTGAGGCCTAAAACAAATATTGCAGCAATGGGTAGTAGAGAGCAGATTGCAAAAGCATTGTAGCAGAGCTCTCACTCTTAAACATTAGGCCTATGAGTAGTGTGGAAACACCAGCCATCCGCGCAACAAGCATGCAAATAGGCCTAACTTCGCAATTGAACTCTTCCAGATATTTTTATTTTCTACACTAGAGTTAAAATAGCATCCTAGATTTTTTTATTTTTCATTTCAAACAGAATAATTTAGCCTAAACGACCTCGCTACTACACTAATATACTGAAAATACAGTGTACATTGTATGTGACGAGCTGACGTTGTGTGCGACACTATGCACTTATCAACAGGTGCCACTTAAAATATTTTCAAACGCGGAAGCCTTTCGGCATTGGAACATAGGTGGCGTCCCCTGGTGAATAAAATATTTAATTTGATTTGATTGTGTACAGGCGTACACTGATACATGGATATTTCATCGACATCAACCAAGAATGTCATTGAAGAAAACCAATTCTCAAGCCAAAATGGAGTCTGAATCAAGTGTTACGTTTGGCCCGGGCAAATTCGTGGCCAAAAGCAGACGACGAATAATTTTGCTTGAACTTGAGTAAAAAAAAAAACTTAAAACTTGCATAATATACCGGTAGTACAATGAAAATGATGAAATTGATTTCTTTGTTTCAGATTTGCACCATTTGCCAAACAGAAATCAGTAGCAGCCTTTTCATTAGGCTAGGCCTATTTGTAATTTTTAAAATCTTGAGTCCAGGCTGTTTATTGTTTAACTACGCAAAATAATTGATCGTCTGCTATTTTGCCCGAGAAAACGGAACACTGAGCTGAACGAACACGCGCTCCTTTGTTTTAATCTAAAACAAGATGGCGGTTTCGAGTATATGGATTGGAAGCTTCGTCATTTTGATATTAAGGTGAAATTAAAATCAAGATGGACGAATTAAAATTCCGAAACATTCGTCGATTGTTCGGATGCGACTACATTTTTATTACAAATAGACTCGATAGTTTTTGTTTGGAAATTTCCAAATGCGTCAAACATGTAGGCCTAATTTTAAAATTTATTTAAGTAGGCTGCGGGGCTAGCAGCTGGAAAAATAGGTAGGGTTAGCACTATAAATTTTCGAACAAGGGGGTCTGTCTGTATACGACAATGATTTCACAAACACAAAAAAATAAAATAATTACTCAGTTACGCAAACATGATCAAAAATTTGTAAACTCATTCTCTGTGACTGCTGTGCTGCTGCTAAGTACATTTAGTAGTAGGCCTATAGATATAGGCCCAGTACATGTAAGTGTACATTGTACAGTAGGCCTGCTGCGGGTGTGATATTAAGTATGATGATGAACGAACATGTGAGCCAAATTTTCTGAAAAGGTGAAATCACCAACGGTTGGGACAATTGCCAATTTTAATGGCAACAATAAAAGTAGGCCTAATAACAAGTAGGAACTACATTCCATAATGTTTCATCCATAAAGGAGCGAACAGAAACGTCATAATTGCAAAAAAAAAAACAGAGTTACATAATTCAATATGACAACAGTAGGCCTACCATCATCAATCACTTAAAGCAACAAAAAATACCACGATAGAAAAGACCTGGTTAATGTTTTAAGATTTTATTCAGCATTTATCCACATGCTCTTTAATTGTGGAGGCCCGCGCCCTTTCATAGAAACACTATGTAAACATACAATGGGTATGGCCGACGACGAGCGAACCAACCGAATTTCGGCCCATTTGAGTCTGCTATAGTTAGTTCTTTGCTCGCTCGGACAATCAACAGATTTCTGTTAGGCCTAAGTGGACATACAATATACATGTAGCCATGTAGGTCTATACGCCATGTAATATTTTTTAGGCTTCACATTATCGCCACTAGGTGCGCTGCGGCGCATCAATGTTAAATTGCCACCCGGTCGCCTGTTCAATTGTTCATGGCGGTTGCTCAAAGTTGATTCAATGGCAAAGTCGTCTGTTAATGGCGGTGGTCACGTGACCAGCCTACCGGATGCAGTATTCCAGTTACGCGGTGTTGTTAACTTGACAGTTTGTGGCGTCTCTGCGATATAAACGCCACCGGGCACCGGATATACACGATATGTCTCAAAAGTTGGTATTCAAAAAGTTGTGAATATCTGCCACCAGAGGGCCAATTCCGGTTGTCAATTGTATGGAAAGATGCCTCTCGCCAGTGATGGCGGCTCTCGACGACAGAGACGTACGCGTGTGAACGAGATCGAGTTTCGCTCACCGTGGAATGGCGCACCGGCTTTTGGCTGCGAGGCCTTAACCTGAGCTCAGTGATCCCAATTTGGATTTCGATCGATGTGTGCCGCCGTGCCGCCACGGCCATCCTCTCGTAGAACAACTCATCAGCAGCAAAGCAAAGTAGAAAATGGAGACTGAGGGACCCGGATATAAAATAAAGGGTTCCTCATATAATCCTCAATCCTCATATGAGAGATTGAGAGAGAGAGAGAGCGCCTACTCTGAACAAATATCACAAATGAGATTTCAAAGTGGCGGGATCGGGGCGCGGAGAAGGATGATGATGAGGAGAAAAGGGTTGGGATCTCGGGATGCGTGCAGGAACGGGGATGATGGAATGTGGGCGGGCAAAATTAACAATGGAAGTAACACTAACATGGATTGAAAGTGACATATGAGCGACTTTGGAGACAAATAAGGAGGGGGGAAATTATAGTTGGAGAGAAAGTAATGAAGCGGCGGCGACACCTATGCGCCACATTTGTGCGAAAAAATAATAAACAATCCACCCACTGCATAACATTAATTACGACTCTTCACTTAATTAATTGCACGTAATAGCTAGCATGAACACGTTTGCGACAAAATGGCGGCCATGAATAATGTGCGCGCACGAGTGTATGTCTGTGTGTGTGTGGTGGGCTCGAAGTCTAGGCTTATAGTAAAGCAAATTAATTAGTTTTGTCGTTCGCGTTAGTCCTACAGGGTACCAGAAATGAAAGCCGTTCTTTTATATTCGTGTTCCTCATTTACATGAAACCGAAAAACAAGAAAAAACCGTCCAAATTATTAAGAGCTGCAACCTTTGTAGTTTACTGACGTCAGCCGCGGCGGCACACGAAAGTTTTGTGTGAAGCCTCCTAAAGGGCGAGCACAGCGGCGAGCGATTTCTTAAAATTCTCTCTCCGCGCGGTATGTGGAGCTAATCGCGCTCGTGAATCGCTTTGCGATATCGCTAGAGTGCGCCAATGAGTGTAATTCTTCTAGGGCCTAGTGATCAGTAATTGGGGCCACAGGACCTGTTGACCCCGAAATCCTATAATTATCCTGCGTAAGTAAGTTCTAGGAAAGAAGAAAATGGCGGATGCTCTGATTCGCTGAAATATATCACGTGATCATTTTTTCAGAGCGATAAGTCATCATTTTGTGAAATTGTCGCGCGGTCAAAAGTCTCGCGCGATATTCACTAAATGCCTCTTCGCGCGATGGATTTAGCGATAAAGCGACCGATGGGTGAGCGAGCGATTATCAAAATCGCCCGCGCCGAGAGAGAATTGTAAGAAATCGTTCGCCGCTGTGCTTAGCTTAACTCATTGTTTTGAATTCTAGCGTGTTTTTTAAACCTAATTGTTGACTTACGACTGTTAGGCCTAGGCTGAAATTTGCTCAAGATTCAGGCGCCCTTGATGGAATTCACACCGCAATTAAATTACATTTGATTCCACTATTTCTCATCCAAAAATCTTCCCAGGAATCTTGAATTGGATTAAATTTGAAATATGGCTTCAAAAGACTTTTGCAATTTTTATACGATAGGTGGCGCTGTCTTTGGACACTGTAGGACTACTGCAATTTCCAGTGCTTATTGGCGCATGCACCATATGTAATATTTTGCAGGCTTCACATTTTCACCGCAAGGAGAGCTACGGTGCTCAATGTTAAAACAGTTTTCCTTTAATGGCGGCTGCTCAGTGTTAACTCAATGATGAGGTTTACTTTTAATGGCGGAAAACAGACGACGCTCATTCCCGGGTCACATGGTGCCTAGATGCCTCGAGCCAGTGACGTCACGAACGGAATTTTATCACACTAGCTGACGATTGGTCAATTCCAGTAAACGGCGCCACCTAGTGAGAACGAAATCTAGAGCAAGTCTTTTGAAGCCATATTTTAAAAATTGCTATTTTTTGCAATAAATTTGAAAAAAAAAACACCACGTGCAACACGAACGACGTCATATGTAGGTTATTTAAAGGCCTATCGTAGGCGAGTCCATGAGAAACGTTAAAAATCGTCAAAATTGTCAGAAATTCACCTTCCTTCCGTCCCTCTTTCCTTTCTTCCTTCTTTCCTCCCTTTCTTCCTTCCCTCCCTCCTTCCAAACAGTCTTATCGCAGCTAATATGTAGCATCGATGATTTTAGCGATAATTATCGATCTGCTGTTGCCAGTTTCGACTAGCCCAGTAGATTCTCGAGTTATCTACATGTAGGGCCTCCCATGTCAGCATGCAACACAATTGTAAGCTAGTATAGCATAGTCTTAAGCATACTGTGTACATTGTATAAGTAGGCATAGCAATAGAAACGAGGCCTAAAAGGAAATGAAAGTGTTTCATCAAGTTAATAACGAGTCTTGTTGGAAACGGCGATATAAACAGATATAGGCCTATATAAATTGAGAAAACTGCCGCGAAGAAAGGCGAAGCTGGAGCACAGAAGCATGAAGTCTGCAGTCAGAGTCAGTGCAAGTCAAGCAGATGCTCAAAGTAGGCTCGTAATTGTTTTACGAGGGAAAACGCATCGCATCGGATCGCACGCAATCTCTCTCCGCCTGCCCAATCTTTCGCACTGTGTCTCGTCATCCCTCATGCCTCATCGCCAGTCCTTGGGTCCCCAATCCCTGCCTGTCGTTTCGCTCCCTGCGTCTTGCTTATCCATTGGATTGGCTCCTCTCGCTCACTCACTGCGATTGTTAGTCGGATCGATCCGCGCCACCAAACCCAGCACTGTGACGTTTCACGGCAACACTACCCTAGCTTACACCAGAGTGTTCGCAATTTGCGCGGGCAAAATTGGGCGAGATAACCCGAAAAGTTGGAACATTACTCAAATGACACCCCGTGCCTGTTGGTTGGTTGGTTGGTTCGGTCGTCGTTACATACGTACGTCGAGAGCTCGGATTGAATTCAACATAGTTGAACGCAGCAAATTTGTCTGTTCACTTCAACGTCATTTTTTCTTTTTCCATTTATTGTTGCATTGCTTTTAATGTCAATGAAGGGCATTTAGACAAATTTCGTCAATTAGTACATGTTTCACCTTCGCGAAGTTCGTGTTGTTTAGTTTGTAATGCCTTTGTCAGCCCCGCTATATTAGTCGTTTCAAAAAATTTGACTCGCGTTTTAAAAGCATTTAATCTCAAAACAATTATCTTTTGAGCTCATGTTTTACAAGCTTGCTCTTCAGTCTTTCAGCGTCTAAGAATCATCATTCGGCTAGTCGCGTGGCAGTGTTCACGTTTGACAGCCTACTTTAAACGTCAAGTTCTGAAACGCTTTTACACAAAGTTCGCTTTGCAAAAAAAAAAAAAAAAAAATGGCTGACGGATGTCTCCAGCTAACACAGCTAACCATAAGCGCGCGGGATTGCCACGCGATGATTTATTTCTGTGATTGTTACTGCGACTCAGAAGATGATGATGATGATGATGATGATGAAATACAACCACAACCAACCCCACCTCCCCTCTCAAGTCCCATTTGTAAAAAAAAAACTATTTTGTCGTTGAAATCACAAATGATGAATGTAGAAAATTCACAAACTTTCCTGTCCTGTAGAACGAAAAACGCGAAGCCATTCTGCAAAGCAGAGAGAATCCATTCAAGTGAATGGCAGATAGAGGGCGCTGCAATACGCAGTATGCTCGAAGCGCTGTCTGTACGTCAGTACATGTACCGTTAAAGCCCATTCGCCCTATCCAACTAGTCCGTCGTACGACGTCGTACGACTTGCAGTCGGCCGACAGTTGGTTCTGATTTCTTCACGCACTATACGATTAAGATGCGCCATCTAGCGGCAGCAGTCCGAAATTTAAGTTTGCTTTTTAGCGAGCTGTTTTTTTCTGCTCTCTCTGCTCTGCTCGCTCTGTTCTCTGATTGGTTGAAACCTAATGACGTCATACGACTCTCTCGCGACTCACTGAAAATCGGCTCAAAAGCCGTCGTACGACGCAAAATCGGGCCGATTTTTAAGAGAAATCGGCCAGTGCGAATGGGCTTTAAGTGTTCAACCATCGCGATTGACAATTTTTTTTCACCTCTCAGTGAAACTAGCACTATATATTTTCTTCTGTAATGCTTGGGTATTCGTCGATATACTGTAATATATAACCTCCTGTAGAACAGAAAAAGGAAAAGAAAAAAAAATGGCGGATTGTAGGCCGTTCTGGAAAGAAAATCAATAATGCAAAACACAAAGTAAGAATTTCCAAAGGAAGATAGAAGCAAAAGTCTACGGATTTTTATTTTTTATTTTCGATTTCCAAGGGTAGACCTACTTGACTGAATGATAAGTTAGCGGCGAAAACTTGAGTGAATAGAGAGTGAGTCACTTGAAGAATGACTGAATATGTTGGCTTTTTATTTTCTCATGCAGAGAAATACTAAGATAAGGAAGTGGAGTCAAGCGAGTCATCGAAATCAAGGAACTAGGCACACCAGAAAGACTACACACACAGAGCTGGGAGGGTAGGGCAGATGCCATGACACTGAATGTCAGTGACTTGTCACTCGATTATGCATGGGATCATTCATATCAGGATGGTTGGTTGTCTGGTTGGCTGGCTTTGGTTACTGGAGCGAGCCTGCGAGGTTGTGTGCGACATTCTACAAGTTGTCATGTTGGGTACGACGGTAGAGTCCAGTGTTGTCAATGGTCACTCAGAATGTCATAAATGTCACTAATTTGAGCGGCGCGTCCTGGACAACGACCCTCTCCAGTGTCTCTCGAGACTCTTGAATACCACCCTAAAATTCTCGAGTTTTAATAAAAATGAAGGTTTTTTTTAATTGTTTCGAGCCCGTCAAGCAGACTCAAATACTTGACCAAAAATAGGACAAGCTCGAGTCTGTGGCACGGTCTTACATACAGGTCTGGACACTAACCGGTTTTTCGATGTCGCTGCGATCGCGGAGTCACGTATCGATACCCGTGGTATCGAGCGATTGACCGGGGTCACGTATC